>SJYX01005278.1:103994-125430 GCA_006410675.1 Oreotragus oreotragus
GCAAAAAAGCAAAATGGCTGTCTGGAGAAGCCTTACAAATAGCACTGAAAAGAAGAGAGGTGAAAAGCAAAGGAGAAAAGATAAGATATAAGCATCTGAATGCAGAGTGCCAAAGAATAGCAAGAGGAGATAAGAAAGCCTTTTTCAGCAATCAATGCAAAGCGATAGAGGAAAACAACAGAATGGGAAAGACTAGAGATCTCTTTTGAGGGTAGGGATTTTTTTTTTTTTTAATTTTGCAGATCTGTAAGATATCTGGCATTTTGTAAGTATTTAATAATTTCTTCCTCCCTGAAATAATCACGGTACTAAGAAGTTGTGTCTCATTGACAAAAGTTTACTTAGAGCACACATTTGTTAAAAGTGAATGCAGTCAATATAAAAGACCTAATACAAAACTTTATTGGATTTAATTTCATATACACTGTATACCACAGCAGTTTCTTCACAGCATCTTCCTATTCTCCACAATGTTCTATTATTGATATGTCTACAATCTTCAGTTCAGTCAGTTCAGTTGCTCAGTCGTGTCGACTCTTTGTGACTCCATAAATCATAGCACGCCATCCTGCCCTGTCCATCACCAACTCCCAGAGTTCACTCAAACTCATATCCATTGAGTCAGTGATGCCATCCAGCCATCTCATCCTCGGTCGTCCCCTTCTCCTCCTGCCCCCAGTCCCTCCCAGCATCAAANGACACGGAAGCAACTTAAAGGTCCATTGACAGAGGCTGTCTCTTATACACATCTAGATGTGTATACGAGACAGATCTCATCCTCGGTCGTCCCCTTCTCCTCCTGCCCCCAGTCCCTCCCAGCATCAAAGTCTTTTCCAATGAGCAAACTCTTCCAGTGAGGTAGCCAAAGTATTGGAATTTCAGCTTTAGCATCAGTCCTTCCAATGAATACCCAGGACTGATCTCCTTTAGAATGGACTGGTTGGATCTCCTTGCAGTCCAAGGGAATCTCAAGAGTCTTCTTCAACACCACAGTTCAAAAGCATCAATTCTTAAGTACTCAGCTTTCTGTATAGTCCAACTCTCACATCCATACATGACCACTGGAAAACCATAGCCTTGACTAGACAGACCTTTATTGGCAAAGTAATGTCTCTGCTTTTCAACATGCTATCTAGGCTGGTCATAACTTTTCTTCTAAGGAATAAGCGTCTTTCAATTTCATGGCTGCAATCATCATCTGTAGTGATTTTGGAGCCCGGAAAGTAAAGTCTGACACTGTTTCCACTATTTCCCCATCTATTTCCCGTGAAGTAATGGGACAGATGCCATGATCTTAGTTTTCTGAATTTTGAGCTTTAAGCCAACTTTTTCACTCTCTACTTTCACTTTCATCAAGAGGCTCTTTAGATCTTCTTCATTTTTTGCCCTAAGGATTGTGTCATCTGCATATCTGAGGTTATTGATATTACTCCCAGCAATCTTGATTCCAGCTTGTGCTTCTTCCAGCCCAGCGTTTTTCATGATGTACTCTTCATATAAGTTAAATAAGCAGCATGACAATACACAGCCTTGACATACTCCTTTTTCTATTTGGAACCAGTCTATTGTTCCAAGTCCAGTTGTTACTGTTGCTTCCTGACTTGCATACAGGTTTCTCAAGAGACAGTTCAGGTAGTCTGGTATTCCCATCTCTTTCAGAATTTTCCACAGTTTATTGTGATCCACACAAAGGCTTCTGCATAGTCAATAAAGCAGAAACAGATGTTTTTCTGGAACTCTCTTGCTTTTTCCATGATCCAGCGGATGTTGGCAATTTGATCTCTGGTTCCTCTGCCTGTTCTAAAACCAGCTTGAACATCTGGAAGTTCATGGTTCACGTACTGCTGAAGCCTGGCTTGGAGAATTTTGAGCATTACTTTACTAGCGTGTGAGATGAGTGCAATTGTGCAGTAGTTTGAGCATTCTTTGGCATTGCCTTTCTTTGGGATTGAAATGAAAACTGACCTTTTCCAGTCCTGTGGCCACTGCTGAGTTTTCCAAATTTGCTGGCATATTGAGTGCAGCACTTTCACAGCCTCATCTTTCAGGATTTGATCTTAGAATACCCTGAATACTCATTGGAAGTATTGCAAGAAGGGAGAACCTTCCAGGGCCCAAAACTGGGCTCTTGTCTAACACTCAGAAATGAATTGTCTGAGGAGACACATGTGCTAACAAAGCAAAAGGTTTTATTGGGAAAGGGCACCCAGGTGGAGAGCAGTAGTGTAAGGGAACCCAGGAGAACAGCTCTGCCACATGGCTTGCAGTCTTGGGTTTTATGGTGATAGGATTAGTTTCTGGGTTGGTTGTCTATAGCCAATCACTCTGACTCAGAGTCCTTCCTGGCAGTGCACTTCTTGTTCAGCCAAGATGGATGCCAGAGAGGAGGATTCTGAGAGGTGGTCAGACATGTGGTATCTCCTTTTGACCTTTCCTTAACTCTTCTGTTTGGTGGTGGCTTATTAGTTCTGTGTTCCTTACCAGAACCTCTTGTAAAACAACTCATGCAAATGGTTACTATGGTCCCTGGCCATGGTGGGCGGTTTCAGTCAGTGTGCTTCCCCTAACAGAAGGACTGATGCTGAAGCTGAAGTTCCAATATTTTGGTCACCTGATGCAAACAGTGGCTCTTTGAAAATGTCCCTGATGCTGGGAAAGATTGAGGGCAGAAGGAGAAGAGCGTGTCAGAGGAAGAGATGGCTGGATGGCATCACCGATGCAATGAACATGAACTTGGGCAAATTCTGGGAGATGGTGAGGGACAGGGAGACCTGGTATGCTGCAATCTATGGAGTTGCAGAGTCAGACATGACAGAGCAACTGAACAACAACAACTAAAGTTTTAGTCACTGATTCTCTTTTCACTTTTCACTATGCTTATACCGTAAATGATCACATTTGGTCCCACGGTTTTAAATATTATATTTATATTAATTTATAGGCTTTCCAAATTTATGTATCCATCCTAGATCACTTTCCTGAACTGCAGACTACATATCTATCTCCTTACTCAACACCTCCATCTGAATGAGTAAATCCTATCTCAAATCTAACGTGTTCAAAACTGACTCCCTGATTCTTACTGGCCTCCATGCCCCCATCAACACACTTCACCTTGAACTTTCTAATCTCAGCTAATGGAAGCCATTCACGTATCTAGACCAAAAGGCAATTTTTTTTTTATCCCTCTCTTTCTCACCTATCAAAATTTTTAATTTTCAAAGGAAATCCTGTTAGCTCTTTTTTGCAAAATATATCCATATACTTAGTACTTCACACTGCTTCTATTGATATTCTCTATATATGAGACAGAGAAGTAGCCTTTTAACACATCTTTCTGTTTCTATCCTTTTCTTCCTCAAATCTATTCTCAAAACAGCAGCCAGAGTGATCCTGATTAAATAAAGATCATATAATATTCAACCTCAAATTGGCCCATGTCACCCATAGCTGCTAGCCTCTAACCCCTAAAAAGAGAAGGCTTTTGAAGGTAGGGAATGGAGAAGAGTCATATATAAATATCCTTAGTCAGATGACTGCAGATTCTTACATTCAATGGCACATTTCAAAGTGCAGTAAGTGGGAGTATGTGGATATTAGACCATAGACTTATTACAAGTGGAGAACATAAGCTTTGAGATCAGAAACACTGGGCATTCAGTCCAGCAGTTTATATTCCAGCTGAGAGATCCTGGGACAATTATTCAACATGGGGATAATATTTCAAAAAATTAAATGAGAGTAGTTGAGGTCATCATGCAATTTAAATTGTATAAAAGTGGACAGAAGAGCTAAATAGACATGTGTCCAAAGAAGACATACAGATGGCCAAGAGACACAAAAAAATGTTCAGTTTCAAAAATTTTTGAAGTAATGCAAACAAAAATTACAATGAGGTATCACTTTATACTGGTCAGAGTGAACATCAAAAAATCTACAAATAATAAATGTTGGGAAAGATATGGAGAAAAGTGAATCCTCCTACACTGTCAATAGGAATATAAATTGATGCAATCACCATGGAGAACAGTATGTGCGTTAGTCACTCAGTCATGTCTGACTCTTTGTGACCCCATGGACTGTAGCCCTCCAGGCTCCTCTGTCCATGGAATTCTCCAGACAAGAATACTGAAGTGGGTTGACATGTCCTTCTCCATGGGATCTTCCCAACCCAGGTCTTTGGCTTTGCAGGCAGATTATTTACAGTTTGAACCACAGGGAAGCCCCAGAGAACAGTATGGAAGCTCCTTAAAAAAAACATAAATAAATAAAAACTAAATGTAGAACTACCATAGGAATCAGCAGTCCAACTCCTGAGCACATATCTGGAGAAAACCATAACTTGAAAAGATATGTGTACACAATCAGTGTCACTGAAGTTGCTCAGTCATGTCTGACTCTTTGCAATCCCATGGATTGCAGGCTTCTCCATCCATGGAACTTTCCAGGAAAGAGTACTGGAGTGGATTGCCATTTCCTTCTCCAGGGGACCTTCCCGACACGGGGATCGAACCCAGGTCCCCACATTGCAGGCAGACGCATTAAGATCTGAGCTACCAGTGAAGCCCCTGGATAACCAACAAGGACAACCACAGGGAACTGTGCTCAAAGTTATATGGAAGATTAGATGGGAAGAGAGTTTGAGGGAGAATGGTTACATGCATTATGTATGACTGAGTCTCTTTGTTGTTCACCTGAAACTGTCACATCATTGTTAATCAACTATATTCAATACAAAATAAAAAGTTTTTAAAGAAGGAAAAAATAAAAGATACTTTCACTCCAATGGTCACAGACATAGCAGCACTATTTATAATAGCCAAGACATGGAAGCAACTTAAAGGTCCATTGACAGAGGAGTGGATAAAGATGTGGTATTTTATACAAAGGAATATTACTTAACCATAAAAAAGAATGAAACAATGTAATTTGTAGCAACATAGATAGACCTAGACATTATTGTCCTAAGTAAATCAGACCGCAAAAGACAAATATCATATATTACTTATATGTGGAATCTAAAAAAATGATACAAATGAACTTATATAGAGAGCAGAAATAAAGTCACAGACATAAACTTATGGTCACCAAAGGGGAAAGAAGGGGAGGGAAAAATTATGAGTTTGAAATTAATGTAAACATACTACTATATATAAAATAGATAACCAATAAGGACCTACTTGGAATAGCTCCTCTCGGCCCTCCTGCACCCACGCAGCCACCGCTCCTTGGACGTGGGGTTGCTCCACTTGGCAGCCCACCTCTGACCTTGGGTGTGGGGTAGCTCCTCCCTTGGGGAAATAGTGTCAGACTTTGTTTTGGGGGAGGCTCCAAAATCACTGCAGATGGTAATTGCAGCCATGAAATGAAAAGACATTTACTCCTTGGAAGGAAAGTTATGACCAACCTAGGTAGCATATTGAAAAGCAGAAACATTATTTTACTCAACAAAGGCCCATCTAGTCAAGGCTATGGTTTTTCCAGTAGTCATGTATGAATATGAGAGTTGGACTGTGAAGAAAGCTGAGCACCAAAGAATTGATGCTTTTGAACTCTGGTGTTGGAGAAGACTCTTGAGGATCCCTTAGAGTGCAAGGAGATCCAACCAGTCCATTCTAAAGGAGATCAGTCCTGGGTGTTCATTGGAAGGACTGATGCTAAAGCTGAAGCTCCTATACTTTGGACACCTCATGCGAAGAATTGACTCATTGGAAAAGACTCTGAAGCTTGGAGGGATTGGGGGCAGCAGGAGAAAGGGACGACAGAGGATAAGATGGCTGGGTGGCATCACCAACTCAGTGGACATGAGTTTGAGTGAACTCAGGGAGTTGATGATGGACAGGGATGCCTGGTGTGTTGCGATTCATGGGGTCACAAAGAGTTGGACATGACTGAGCAACTGAACTGAACTGAACTGAAGGACTTACTACACAGCAGAGAGAACTATTCTCAATGTTTTTAATTACCTAAAAGGGAAAATATCTGATATACATAAAACTTAATCACTTTTCTGAACACTTGAAGGTAACAAATTATTGTAAATCAGCTATACTTCAATAAAAAATTAAAATAAAAGAAACCGTACAAGCCTAGCACAAATTCCAATAAACACTTGGTTCCCATCTAGCACTTTTTATGGCTATTAAATATTTAAAACCTTATACAATGGAAGCAGTATTTATATGAGGAGATGATCTTAAAGTAGTATGTTTAAAAGAGAGGCGTGGCAGAGCAGAATCCTACTTACCAAGTTTTGAAGTTTTACCATTCTCTGTCCAGCACAAGCAGATTAAGTAGAGACTTGAACGGACATAAACTAACCACATCACAAGGTACTGGCTTCAAAAAGACAGAGAAAGAGAAATACTAAATCTTTCCAACCCAGATGGCTTTGTTTAGAACAGGTAAGGTAACTAAATCTACAAAAATTACATTTTTAATCTATGATCCTTTTATTCTTCATTCCCTCCTCTTATTTTTTTCTATTGCTTTAAGCTCTGCTATTTTTGAATATGATTAAATGTCAGTAGGGAAACATTTTATTTTAGACAATTAGCAGACTGAAGCTATCTGAAATTATGAATCATTCAAACTTGTACATGAAGCTCACACATGTGTTTATTTAATGCATTTTCTTTTTGGTTTGGGGACTTTTTTATGGGGGGTGGGATTTATATAGCACTTTCCTGCTAGGGGCCATAAGGAACTGAGTTCTTTACAGACCTCTTACTCCTGTGTTTCCCCTTGAGCTTCTAGATACTGTTTCTGCACTTATATTTTAGAAGCATCAAAGTAATTAAACAAGGTAACAGATAAATAAATTAGGTCATAATAATATGGAGATTCTGCAAAGGATTTCTTAATTTCTTTATTACATATGCTTCCTGGAAGTTTCTTAGAATTATGGAAAAACAGAATACTTCAGTTAATCAACTCATCTAGCTAATAATTAATATGATTCTCTCTCATTTGTCTGATTTTATTTTCTAAATTAACCTCATTGTTTCAGGCATGGTAAACCCACACTGTTCTCTATATATGCCACACTCATCTCCTCTTTGACCTTTGCTCAGCATGGCCCTCTCTTTTTAAATCGTTCCATACGTGACTCTCTGATCCCTCTAAGGCTCATTCACTGCTACATGGAGTGAACAAGAGGTTATCATCTCAAGAACATGGAGTGTCAATGTGATTATTAATCAGGGAGCTGATTTGGTTATTTGTAACAAGGGGCAAACAAAGTATTAGTAACTTAAAGGACAGGTGCTTAATTCCCTGTCCATCAAAGCAGTCCTTCCACATAAAGAATGTAAGGCTAGGACTCAAGATTTCTTAAAACTTGTTTCTTTGCCACTCTTAGTACATGACATCTTTTGGAGCATAGTGCTTCTCCAGTGACCATATGTTCAGCCCAGCTGGTTTTACATGGTATAACTAATTGTTTCTTCTGGAGTTTCTCATCAAGTTCATCCATAGGAGCATTGGTAAGAACTTAAACGCATGGTCAAACCAAGCAGCACAGCAGTCTTTAGTTGGATGGTCATATACCCAGTTGGAATTTGGAGTTCTGAATATATAATGAAGTAGAGGAGATAGATATTGAAATACTAAATCCCATCTTTCTTCCTATCAGTATAAATCTGCCTCTCTATGCAAGATTCCAAAATACTTTGCAATTCTGTTTCTGATCATTATGAATTGTTTAGTTGGTACTCTTGTCTTAAACACTGGTCAAAGGAGATTTGTTAAGCATAAGTTCAGAGAAGGCAATGGCAACCCACTCCAGTACTCTTGTTTGGAAACTCCCAAGGATGGAGGAGCCTGGTAGGCTGCTTGTCTACAGGGTCACGAAGAGTCAGACACGATTGAGCGACTTCACTTTCACTTTTCAGTTTCATGCGTTGGAGAAGGAAATGGCAACCCACTCCAGTGTTCTTGCCTGGAGAATACCTAGAATGGAGGAGCCTGGTAGGCTGCCATCTACAGGGTCGCACAGAGTCGGACACGACTAAAGCGACTTAGCAGCAGCAAGCATAAGTTATCATCTTCAAATCCCATCAAACAGTAGTACTAACAAGTTTGAGGTCCAAGGCTGTGAGCCAGTGATGGTAGATCTCACCATAGGATCTGTCACTTCATGAGGTGAGTTGGTATATAATCAGTTTGCCTCTTCTACTCAATACATCTCTGAAAGGCCACGTGCCAAGTGAACATATTTCAATTTGTAAATAGTCTGTCTTTCAGACATATGGACACTTAATCATAGTCAACCAAAACCCAGTTCCAAGGGCATCTCTCCTAATGGGAAACAGAATCTTGGCTAGCTCAGTACTCCATCCAGAGTTTCATGGACTNCATAAGCTTTGAGATCAGAAACACTGGGCATTCAGTCCAGCAGTTTATATTTCAGCTGAGAGATCTTGGGACAATTATTCAACATGGGGATAATATTTCAAAAAATTAAATGAGAGTAGTTGAGGTCATCATGCAATTTAAATTGTATAAAAGTGGACAGAAGAGCTAAATAGACATGTGTCCAAAGAAGACATACAGATGGCCAAGAGACACAAAAAAATGTTCAGTTTCAAAAATTTTTGAAGTAATGCAAACAAAAATTACAATGAGGTATCACTTTATACTGGTCAGAGTGAACATCAAAAAATCTACAAATAATAAATGTTGGGAAAGATATGGAGAAAAGTGAATCCTCCTACACTGTCGGTAGGAATATAAATTGATGCAATCACCATGGAGAACAGTATGTGCGTTAGTCACTCAGTCATGTCTGACTCTTTGTGACCCCATGGACTGTAGCCCTCCAGGCTCCTCTGTCCATGGAATTCTCCAGACAAGAATACTGAAGTGGGTTGACATGTCCTTCTCCATGGGATCTTCCCAACCCAGGTCTTTGGCTTTGCAGGCAGATTATTTACAGTTTGAACCACAGGGAAGCCCCAGAGAACAGTATGGAAGCTCCTTAAAAAAAACATAAATAAATAAAAACTAAATGTAGAACTACCATAGGAATCAGCAGTCCAACTCCTGAGCACATATCTGGAGAAAACCATAACTTGAAAAGATATGTGTACACAATCAGTGTCACTGAAGTTGCTCAGTCATGTCTGACTCTTTGCAATCCCATGGATTGCAGGCTTCTCCATCCATGGAACTTTCCAGGAAAGAGTACTGGAGTGGATTGCCATTTCCTTCTCCAGGGGACCTTCCCGACACGGGGATCGAACCCAGGTCCCCACATTGCAGGCAGACGCATTAAGATCTGAGCTACCAGTGAAGCCCCTGGATAACCAACAAGGACAACCACAGGGAACTGTGCTCAAAGTTATATGGAAGATTAGATGGGAAGAGAGTTTGAGGGAGAATGGTTACATGCATTATGTATGACTGAGTCTCTTTGTTGTTCACCTGAAACTGTCACATCATTGTTAATCAACTATATTCAATACAAAATAAAAAGTTTTTAAAGAAGGAAAAAATAAAAGATACTTTCACTCCAATGGTCACAGACATAGCAGCACTATTTATAATAGCCAAGACACGGAAGCAACTTAAAGGTCCATTGACAGAGGAGTGGATAAAGATGTGGTATTTTATACAAAGGAATATTACTTAACCATAAAAAAGAATGAAACAATGTAATTTGTAGCAACATAGATAGACCTAGACATTATTGTCCTAAGTAAATCAGACCGCAAAAGACAAATATCATATATTACTTATATGTGGAATCTAAAAAAATGATACAAATGAACTTATATAGAGAGCAGAAATAAAGTCACAGACATAAACTTATGGTCACCAAAGGGGAAAGAAGGGGAGGGAAAAATTATGAGTTTGAAATTAATGTAAACATACTACTATATATAAAATAGATAACCAATAAGGACCTACTTGGAATAGCTCCTCTCGGTCCTCCTGCACCCACGCAGCCACCGCTCCTTGGACGTGGGGTTGCTCCACTTGGCAGCCCACCTCTGACCTTGGGTGTGGGGTAGCTCCTCCCTTGGGGAAATAGTGTCAGACTTTGTTTTGGGGGAGGCTCCAAAATCACTGCAGATGGTAATTGCAGCCATGAAATGAAAAGACATTTACTCCTTGGAAGGAAAGTTATGACCAACCTAGGTAGCATATTGAAAAGCAGAAACATTATTTTACTCAACAAAGGCCCATCTAGTCAAGGCTATGGTTTTTCCAGTAGTCATGTATGAATATGAGAGTTGGACTGTGAAGAAAGCTAAGCACCAAAGAATTGATGCTTTTGAACTCTGGTGTTGGAGAAGACTCTTGAGGATCCCTTAGAGTGCAAGGAGATCCAACCAGTCCATTCTAAAGGAGATCAGTCCTGGGTGTTCATTGGAAGGACTGATGCTAAAGCTGAAGCTCCTATACTTTGGACACCTCATGCGAAGAATTGACTCATTGGAAAAGACTCTGAAGCTTGGAGGGATTGGGGGGGCAGCAGGAGAAAGGGACGACAGAGGATAAGATGGCTGGGTGGCATCACCAACTCAGTGGACATGAGTTTGAGTGAACTCAGGGAGTTGATGATGGACAGGGATGCCTGGTGTGTTGCGATTCATGGGGTCACAAAGAGTTGGACATGACTGAGCAACTGAACTGAACTGAACTGAAGGACTTACTACACAGCAGAGAGAACTATTCTCAATGTTTTTAATTACCTAAAAGGGAAAATATCTGATATACATAAAACTTAATCACTTTTCTGAACACTTGAAGGTAACAAATTATTGTAAATCAGCTATACTTCAATAAAAAATTAAAATAAAAGAAACCGTACAAGCCTAGCACAAATTCCAATAAACACTTGGTTCCCATCTAGCACTTTTTATGGCTATTAAATATTTAAAACCTTATACAATGGAAGCAGTATTTATATGAGGAGATGATCTTAAAGTAGTATGTTTAAAAGAGAGGCATGGCAGAGCAGAATCCTACTTACCAAGTTTTGAAGTTTTACCATTCTCTGTCCAGCACAAGCAGATTAAGTAGAGACTTGAACGGACATAAACTAACCACATCACAAGGTACTGGCTTCAAAAAGACAGAGAAAGAGAAATACTAAATCTTTCCAACCCAGATGGCTTTGTTTAGAACAGGTAAGGTAACTAAATCTACAAAAATTACATTTTTAATCTATGATCCTTTTATTCTTCATTCCCTCCTCTTATTTTTTTCTATTGCTTTAAGCTCTGCTATTTTTGAATATGATTAAATGTCAGTAGGGAAACATTTTATTTTAGACAATTAGCAGACTGAAGCTATCTGAAATTATGAATCATTCAAACTTGTACATGAAGCTCACACATGTGTTTATTTAATGCATTTTCTTTTTGGTTTGGGGACTTTTTTATGGGGGGTGGGATTTATATAGCACTTTCCTGCTAGGGGCCATAAGGAACTGAGTTCTTTACAGACCTCTTACTCCTGTGTTTCCCCTTGAGCTTCTAGATACTGTTTCTGCACTTATATTTTAGAAGCATCAAAGTAATTAAACAAGGTAACAGATAAATAAATTAGGTCATAATAATATGGAGATTCTGCAAAGGATTTCTTAATTTCTTTATTACATATGCTTCCTGGAAGTTTCTTAGAATTATGGAAAAACAGAATACTTCAGTTAATCAAATCATCTAGCTAATAATTAATATGATTCTCTCTCATTTGTCTGATTTTATTTTCTAAATTAACCTCATTGTTTCAGGCATGGTAAACCCACACTGTTCTCTATATATGCCACACTCATCTCCTCTTTGACCTTTGCTCAGCATGGCCCTCTCTTTTTAAATCCTTCCATACGTGACTCTCTGATCCCTCTAAGGCTCATTCACTGCTACATGGAGTGAACAAGAGGTTATCATCTCAAGAACATGGAGTGTCAATGTGATTATTAATCAGGGAGCTGATTTGGTTATTTGTAACAAGGGGCAAACAAAGTATTAGTAACTTAAAGGACAGGTGCTTAATTCCCTGTCCATCAAAGCAGTCCTTCCACATAAAGAATGTAAGGCTAGGACTCAAGATTTCTTAAAACTTGTTTCTTTGCCACTCTTAGTACATGACATCTTTTGGAGCATAGTGCTTCTCCAGTGACCATATGTTCAGCCCAGCTGGTTTTACATGGTATAACTAATTGTTTCTTCTGGAGTTTCTCATCAAGTTCATCCATAGGAGCATTGGTAAGAACTTAAACGCATGGTCAAACCAAGCAGCACAGCAGTCTTTAGTTGGATGGTCATATACCCAGTTGGAATTTGGAGTTCTGAATATATAATGAAGTAGAGGAGATAGATATTGAAATACTAAATCCCATCTTTCTTCCTATCAGTATAAATCTGCCTCTCTATGCAAGATTCCAAAATACTTTGCAATTCTGTTTCTGATCATTATGAATTGTTTAGTTGGTACTCTTGTCTTAAACACTGGTCAAAGGAGCTTTGTTAAGCATAAGTTCAGAGAAGGCAATGGCAACCCACTCCAGTACTCTTGTTTGGAAACTCCCAAGGATGGAGGAGCCTGGTAGGCTGCTTGTCTACAGGGTCACGAAGAGTCAGACACGATTGAGCGACTTCACTTTCACTTTTCAGTTTCATGCATTGGAGAAGGAAATGGCAACCCACTCCAGTGTTCTTGCCTGGAGAATACCTAGAATGGAGGAGCCTGGTAGGCTGCCATCTACAGGGTCGCACAGAGTCGGACACGACTGAAGCGACTTAGCAGCAGCAAGCATAAGTTATCATCTTCAAATCCCATCAAACAGTAGTACTAACAAGTTTGAGGTCCAAGGCTGTGAGCCAGTGATGGTAGATCTCACCATAGGATCTGTCACTTCATGAGGTGAGTTGGTATATAATCAGTTTGCCTCTTCTACTCAATACATCTCTGAAAGGCCACGTGCCAAGTGAACATATTTCAATTTGTAAATAGTCTGTCTTTCAGACATATGGACACTTAATCATAGTCAACCAAAACCCAGTTCCAAGGGCATCTCTCCTAATGGGAAACAGAATCTTGGCTAGCTCAGTACTCCATCCAGAGTTTCATGGACTCTAAAAATACTATGTCATTTTTATAGCAAATAAGTCTATTACTGAAGTTTGGAAATCTACCTATTATATATCAGCTCTTCTTCAACCTACCAGTGCTCTATCATAAAAAGACCAATAGTCATGGAAACATGATGAATTGATCTCCATTGCTTTATATGAATCTTAAAATAAGAAATGTTACTTTAGGTATCTAGTCTCATATTTCCAACTATCTTATAAGCTTCTTTAGGAAAGACTATTCTTTGTATAATAAGCTAGACTGCTAATAGTTATCAATTAGTGCTTATGATTTCTATATTTTATTTTTTATTGTTTTATCCTTTATACAGATGAAGTGAAGAAGTAAAGCCTTAGTCATTTAGTCATGTGTGACTCTTTGCAACCTCATGGAATATTGCTTGCCAAGCTCCTCTGTCCATAGAATTCTCCAAACAAGAATACTGGAGTGGGTAGTCATTTCCTTCACCAGGGGATTTTCCCAATTCAGGAATCAAACCCGGTCTCCTGCACTGCAGGCAGATTCTTTACTGTCTGGGCCTCCAGGGAAGCAAATGGACAATATATAATAATCTAATATCATATAGTAAATATTAAATATATTAACTGTGCCTAATTTAATTTTCAGAAAAGTCCTTTGATATGCCTATCAGCACTTCAAGTGTTTAGATGAAGATACTGTGGTTATACCAAAGTGATATGCTCAAGTCCATTCCAAGAGTACTTGGAGGCAAATGAACCTATTTATAAAACAGAAATAGAATCACAGATGTAGGAAACAAGTGTACAGATACCAAGAGGGAAGAGAAGGGGAGGGATAAATTGGGAGATTGGAATTGACATGTGCACACTACTATGTATAAAACTAATAAGGGGCTACTGTACTGTACAAGGAATTATATTCAGTACTCTGTAATGACCTATATGAGAAAATAATCTAATGAAGAGCAGATATGTGTATATGTATAATTGATTCACTATGCTGTATAGCAGAAACTAACACAATATTGTAAATCAACTATACGCCAATAAAAATTAATGTTGAAAAAGAGTACTTGGAAGAATCTTCATGTAAAGTTCATGCTTGTTATCACTGCACTACTCTGCCACTTTACTTTAGTAAATCATAATAGAGTTCCTTATATAATTCTTCTAATGTGTATTTTATACTTATTGTCTATAAAGATGTATAGTTCATCAGTGTATCTGAGGTCAATACAGTAAATAAATATATTTCATTATACTCAAATACTCATCATTATTGCACTAAAATGAATAAGTGTTTATTTAGCTTTTCATATTATTTGAGATATCTTTGAACAGAAGTTGTATAAAGATACATGATGCTTGAAAAATACAGAGAATTGGTGTTATTGCCAGGAAGAACAAGAGTCTTTTTGAAAATCACTTGAATTATCAAGTAGTTGTGTCTATTTATCTACCTATTCTTCAGTTCTGTGAACATTAGATTTGCAAAATTTCAAAAATTGAGTTTAGGACTACACAGCTATCTTTTTGCTGTGTCCCTATGTAGTGGAAAGAGCAGCATTTTCCAGTCCTTTTTTAGAGGCACTAGTTCCATGCATGTACATTTCCATCCTGACCTACCGAACTTCCAGTCTTTTCACATTGGAGATTAGGTTTCAAACGTTTTAATTTTATGGTACAAAAGTATATTCAATCTATAGCAATTTGTTTAAAGTTTTCTATAAAACAGACAATTTCAAAGTATTTTCTATATACAATGGTTTTCAGGTATCACAACAGCCTCTGAAATGAATATTATCCCATTTTTACAAAGATTCCAAATAATTAATTGGCTTAAAATGCTCATCTGATAAGTAATGAAGCCAGATTTCTACCCAGGAAAGAGTATCTGGCAAATTTCTGGTCTCATCACTTGCATGTTAAGTGTTTCTTTATGTATTTCATTGGTAAAAGAGTAAAAATATGTTTCATAGTATTGTTATAATGTAGTATATATAAAAACACACTGTAAACTAAAAAGCAGAGTTCTGGAAATACCAGGACATCAAAGGGTGCACTCACACTGTGCTAAGCAGTGTGAGAGACTATGATGACAACACTTGGTACTGAAGAGAAATGGGATGTGAGATTCTGTAAAGAAATGTACACTGAGGAAGACTAAAGATTTTATGATGTGTCTTCATCAGAGAGGGTGTGGAAACGCACATAACAGGCAGAAGTCAGAGTGATTAATTGAGAAGAATGCTTGATATACCTGACACTGAACCATGGAGAGAGTGGGCTGAGGACAGAAGACCTAGATAACCAATGTGGAGTTGTGATGCCAAATTATATTAAATTTTAAAAGGGTTACTAAGGCTTTGCTGGAATTGTTTTTATTATTTTAATAAAATGTTATATGGCATTTTATAAAGATTTATTCATTAGACCTTATGACAACAATGAGAGGAAGGTATTATAAATATCACCATTTTAGAAGAAAGAAACTGAAGCACAGAGAAGATGCGGTACATATATACAATGGAATATTATTGAGCCATAAAAAGGAATGAAATTGGGTCATTTGTAGGGACATGGATGAACCTAGTCTGTCATACAGAGTGAGCAATTTAGAAGGAGGAAAGTAAATATATATTAAAGCATGCTGTTACTGCTAAGTTGCTTCAGTCGTGTCCAACTCTGTGCAACCCTATAGACGGCAGCCCACCAGGCTCCTCCATCCATGGGATTTTCCAGGCAAGAGTACTGGAGTGGGTTGCTGTTGGCTTCTCCATATTAAAGCATACATGTTGACTATAGAAACATGATACAGTTAAACTTACTTGCAAGGAAGAAACAGAGAAGCAGATGTAGAAAATAGCTATGTGGGAGGGAAGAGAGGGGGAAGGGGAGATGAATTTGGAGATAAGGACTGAATATATATATATATATATATATATAGCTTCCCTGGTGGCTCAGATGGTAAAGCGTCTGCCTGCAATGTGGGAGACCCGGGTTCAACCCCTGGGTTGGGAAGATCCCTGGAGAAGGAAATGGCAACCCACTCCGGTCCTCTTGCTTGTATATTACCATTTATAATATAGATAGCTGGCCTTTTGCCTGTATATTACCATTTATAATATAGATAGCTGGGAAGTTTCAAATGGTGGAGGGGTAAGACAGGTACACCACTTTCCTCCTCACAATTATATAAAAAATGCATTTGCATGTGGAACAACTCTTGTAGAACACTTTCTGAACATTGGCAGAAGTTCCCATACTTCCAAAAGAGGCAAGCTAATCTCCACAGAACAAGACAGGGCAAAAGATATAGGAAAACAAAGAGTCAAAGAACTTGGGACAGGGACCTATACCTCAGGGAAGGAGCTGTGAAGGAGGAAATGTTTCTGTAGTCTGAGAAACTCCCTCAGTGGCTGGGGCAAGGGGGAGCTTAGGAACTTCAGAGAGGAATGCAGCAACAGATGCTTGGAAGGCAAAACGGAGAGGATTCACCAGAGAATGTTGCACACCAACACTTCCCAGCCTAAAATGCTTGTTTGCATGCTCACCACGGGAAAGGTGACAGGGTGTTGAGGCTCAGGATTTGAGGGTAGGCTCCATGAAGTTGACTGGGGTTGACTGTCATGAAGATATTCTGAAGGGGCGAGTGATGCAGCTGAGTAAGTCTAGGGAGCAGCCTGGGCCTGACAGAGAGACAAAAGATCACTGGCTCCAGGACCATTTAACTCCACACACTCATATATTGCAGGACCCTGCTTTTGCAGGTGCCATAGTTGTGATGAGCTGACTGTGGTCTGTGACCCTAGAGACAGATATGCCAAAACTCGCACAGGTACCAGAGGCAGGACTATTCATGACTTCAGGTTGCAAACCCGGAGAGGGCAATGTGAACTGCTTGGCTGCCTGCAGGGCTGGTGTTGGTGCCAGAGATGGAGGGCCAGAGGTCACTGGAGTCTCAGCATCAGGGGTTGCAGCTGCCACCAAACTGTGAGCAGGTACAGGTCACTGCCCACACCTTCCTAGGAGCAAGTGCAGCTTGGCTCTGCTGAAACACCCATGACTAGGGTCCACCTCCCCTGGGGAAACACATGACCTGTTTCAGACAGTAGAGACTTCCCATAGGTCTCAGTCACAGCTGGCACTCCCTACACCCCGCAACTGTGTATCCCAAACCACTTGCTCTCCCCAGCTTGACTGAGCAGTGAGCCCTAACAAGCTGTTTCTTTCACCCCCTGTGTCTGTGTAGGGAAAGACTCCAGAGGTAGACCTACAAGCAGAGGCAGGGCCAAAACTAAAGTTGAGCTCCACAGACTGTGTGACCAAAGAAGAAAAAGGGAATTCACTCCTGCAACCAAAGGTGAAGCAGATTAAATTCCCATAATTAGCTTGAGATTGTGAACATTGGAAGCAAGTATAAGCTGGTGTAAGACCAGGCCTGAGTCTCAGCTGACCTCACAGTGCCCACAGCAGGTCCAGAGATCTTCCTAGAAATAGTGGAGGACTTCTTGAGTAGGCAGATTAGATGGTGATCCCTGTGTGGTGAGGAAAATGGAAGAATCAGGAAGACACTCTTCTTACTACCTCTCTCTCTATATATATATATAGAGAGAGAGAGGTAGATATAGATAGATAGATAGATATGTCTTTTTATTTTTTTCTGTCTTGTTCTTTTTAATAATTCCTTTAATTTTATTTTTTTAAATTACTATTTCATTATTTAAAAGCTTTATTTTTAGGTAAGTTTATTTTACTCTATTTTTCCTACTTTTCCAGTTCTCTTTAGATATATTTTACCCCAAGTTTTCAATTCTGTATACTTGCTAGACTACTTTTTAGATTTTGTTTTCACATATGGGTTTGTTTGTTTTACATATGCCTGTCTTCTGAGAAAACTGTATGCAGGTCAAGAAGCAACAGTTAGAACTAGACATAGAAAAACAGACTGGTAAGAAATCAGGAAAGGAATACACCAAGGCTTCATATTGTCACTTTGCTTATTTAACTTATATAGAGAGTAGTCTTGTGAAATGCCAGGCTGGATGAATTACAAGGTGGAATCAAGATTGTTGGGAGAAATATCAATAGCCTCAGATATGCAGATGATACCACTTTAATGGCATACAGTAAAGAGGAACTAAAGAGCCTCTTGAGAAGGGTGAAAAATGAAGTGAAAAAAACTGGCTTCAAACTCAGTATTCAAAAAACTAAGATCATGACATCCCATCATTTCATGGCAAATAGATGGGAAAAAAGAAACAGTGACAGATTTTATTTTCTTGCACTCTGAAATCACTGCAGACAGTGACTGCAACCATGAAATTAAAAGATGCTTGCTTCTTGGAAAGAAAATTATGACAAGCATAGGTGAAGTTGAAGTCGCTCAGTCATATCCGACTCTTTGCGACCCCATGGACTGTAGCCCACCAGGCTCCTCAGTCCATGGAATTTTCCAGGCAAGAGTATTAGAGTGGGTTGCCATTAGACAAACATAGACAGGGTATTAAAAAGCAGAGACATCACTTTGCTTATTTGTACTGTCAAAGCTATGTTTTTCCTAGTAGTCCTGTATGGATGTGAGAGTTGGACCACAAAGAAAAGAAAGCATCGAAGAACTGATGCTTTCAAATCATGGTGCTGGAGAAGACTTTGGAGAATACCCTGGACTGAAAAGAGATCAAATCAGTCAATCCTAAAGGAAATCAACCCTGAATACTTATTGAAGGACTGATGTTAAAGTTGAACCTCCAATACTATAGCCACTTGATATAAAGAATCAACTCATTAGAAATGACCCTGATGCTGGGAAAGATTGAAGGCAAGAGAAGAAAGGTGTGATAGAGGATGAGATGTTTGGATGGCATCACTTACTCAATGGGCATAAGTTTGAGCAAACTCTAGGAGATAGTTAAGGACAGGGAAGCCTGGCATGCTCCAGTTGATAATGTTACAAAGAATTGGACATGACTTAGGGACTGAACAACAATGACATGTGCTAAAGGAACTTCTGTAGACAGGAAACACAAGAGAAAGAAAAGTCCTATAAAATAAACCCAAACTATAAAGTAAATGATAATAGGATCATACATATCAACTATTAACTTAAATGTAAAGGGACTAAATACTCCAAATAAAAGACCCAGACTGGTTGAATGGGTCATATATAAAAATAAGATTTTTATATATGCTGTCTACAAGAGACGTAGGGACACATACAGAATGAAGATGAGGGAAAGGATAAGTGCATTCCATGTAAATGGATATAAAAAGAAAACAGGAATAACAATACTCAGATCAGATAAACAACATTCATATCAGATTGAAGAAAAAAGGAGAAAGAATGATAGAGGATGAGATGGTTGGATGGCATCACCAACTCAATGGACATGAGTTTCAGCAAACTCTGGGAAATGATAAAGAACAGAGAGGTCTGAAATGCTGTAGTCCATGGGATTGCAAAGAGTCAGACACAACTGAGCATCTGAACAACATCATATTAGATAACATACACTTTAAAATAAAGTGTTTCAAAAGACAAGGAAGGACAGTACATAAATGATGACAGGATCTATCTGAGAAGAATATATAACAATTATAAGTATATATGAACACAATATAGGAGCACCTCAACACATAAGGCAAGTGCTGACAAGTGCAAAAGGGGAAAATGTCAGTAACACAATAAAAGGGAGGGACTTTAACATTCCATTTATACCAATGAATAGATCATTCAGACAGAAGACTAATAAGGGAACACAAATTTTAAATAATATATTGTTCATGTAAAAAAATAAATAAATACAAAAATAAATAAATAAATAAATAAATAATATATTGGACCAGATAGATGTAATTGATATCCATAGGATTTTTCACCAAAAAAAAGTAGAAATAACTTTTTTTTCAAGTACATATAGAACATTTTCCAGGATAGATCACATCTTGAGTTACAAATCGAGTTGTTTTTTTTTAAATGAAATTGTATCAAGCCTTTTTTTCTGAATACAATGTTTTAAAATTAGATATTAACTACAGAAAAAAATAACTGCAAACACAACACATGGAATCTACACAATACACTTCTGAAGAACCAAGGAGTCACTGAATAAATCAAAGAGGAAATTAAAAAAATCTAGAAACAAATGCCAATAAAACATGATAACTCAAAACCTAAGGGATGCAGCAAAAGTAGTGCTGAGAGAAAAGATTATAGCAGTACAAGCCAACCTCAAGAAACAAGAAAAACATCAAATTAACAACCTAAACTTATACCTAAAGCAACTAGAAAAGGAAGAACAAAAATCTTAAAGCAAGCAAGAAAGAAAGAATAAAGATCAGAGCAGAAATAAGTGAAAAAGAAATGAAGGGAACAATAGCAAACATCAATAAAACTAAAAGCTGGTTCTTAGAGAAGGTAAACAAAATTGGCAAACCATTAGCCAGACTCACTAAGAAAATAAAGGGTGAAGTCTCAAAACAACGAAATTAGAAATGAAAACTAAGACATAACAGGCAATGCAGAAATAAGAAGGGATCATAAGAGACTACTATGAGCAACTATATGCTAATATGGTGGAAACTTTGGAAGAAATGGACAAGTTCTTAGAAAAGTAAAACCTACCAAGACTGAACCAGGAAGAAACAGAAAATCTGGCCCAAATATTGGAGTTTTGGCTTCAGCATCAGCTCTTCCAATGAATACTCAGGACAAAATTCCTTTAAGATGGATTGGTTGGATCTCCTTGCAGTCCAAGGACTCTCAAGAGTCTTCTCCAATACCACAGTTCAAAAGCATCAATTCTTCAGCATTCACCTTTTCTTTAGAGTTAAACTCTCACTTCCATACATGACTATGGGAAAAAACATAGCTTTGACTAGATGGACCTTTGCTGGCAAAGTAACATCTCTGGTTTTTAATATGTTATCTAAGTTGGTCACAGCTTTTCTTCCAAAGAACAAGCATCTTTTGATTTCATGGCTGCAGTCATCATGTGCAGTGAGTTTGGAGCCCAAGAAAATAAATTCTGTCATTTTTTTTTCCATTGTTTCCCCATCTATTTGTGAAGTACTGTGACCATATGCCATGATTTTAGTTTTCTGAAAGTTGGGTTGTAAGCAAACTTTTCACTCTCCTCTTTCACTTTCATCAATAGGCTCTTTAGCTCTTCTTCACTTTCTGCCATAAGGGTGGTGTCATCTCTGAGGTTATTGATATTTCTCCCAGAAATCTTGATTCAAGCTCATGCTTCATCTAGTCCAGCATTTCTCATGGTATACATTTCCCCTAAAGTCAGGAACAAGACAAGGGTGCCCACTTTCACCACTACTATTCAACATAGTTCTGGAAGTTTTGGCCACAGCAATCAGAG
>SJYX01005278.1:137290-148668 GCA_006410675.1 Oreotragus oreotragus
AGGTGGGAGGTGGGTTCATGTTTGGGAGTTCGTGTAAAAAAATAAATAAATCCAAAAAAAAAAAAAAAAAGAAAGTCATGATAGGCTTGCCAATTTTAAAGACATAAGAAATGCAATCCTAAGACTTCCCTCGTGGTCCAATGGTTAAGAATCTGCCTGCCAATGCAGGGAACATAAGTTCTATCCCTGGTGTGGGAAGATTTTACATGCTGTGGGACAACTAAGCCTATATGCCACAACTGCTGAGCACACACATTGTAAATACTAAAGCCTGCACACCCAGAGCCCATGTCTGCAACAAGAGAAGCCATGGCAATGAGAAGCACAGACCTTGCAGCTAGAGAGTAGCCCCTACTCACTGCAACTGCAGAAAGCCCGTGCACAGCAGTAAAGACCCAGTACAGCCAAAAACAATTAAAAGGAAAGAAAAAAAGAATTGCATCCTACCATGTGTCTTAAAGGGGAAGATATGTAAATATTTAGTATAGTGGCACTAAACATAATCCTGTGCACATTTTACCACGACCAAAATCAGTAACAGAATATGACTCAATACAGAGAATTCTTTACTAGTGAATTACCTTTTTCTCTGAACTTAATTCCTGCAGTTATACCATTAACTGAACTCAAGCTAAAAGTTTCCTAAATGCGTACACACACACACACACACACACACAATCAGATGAAGGCCAGTGGGTCATGCCTATAGTGACAGGTTCCTTTTCCACACTGCCTTCATCTTCCCTTTCATATGATGTTTTCCTACTTCCACCTCAAGTTTTCTCTGAACCAAACAAATAATCACAAAGCATACAGACAAAGGAGACTTCACAGAAACTGTGATGCTTTGCTCTTCCACTTGTCCTTTCTAAAACTGTCATTTCCCTGGCATAGTAGACCCAGCTCATCAGCTGAATGGGACAGTGAGTCCATGGAAGAGAAGGGCCGACCAGGGATGTTTATGGAGGGAGAATTTATAAGCTTGACTTGGCCGCAGGGCTATAAGATAAAGCTGGCTTAGGTATATGACACAGGTATTTTATCTTTATTTCTTCTGGTTACCCAGGGACCATAAGAAAAAACTGGCAAGCAATCAAGAGATTTTTCTGACAGATGAGAAGACATATATGAGTACAGAGAGACTGGTTGAGGAATTCTTCACAAGATATTTAATATACTGTGCATCCTTGCACAGAACTCAATGGAGGCTCACTAATGCTGCTTTGGCTTTCCAAGTAATCTATGCAGGAAATCTCTCTGTTCTTCAGGGAAGCCTTTATCTTGGGTGAAATACAGCTCCTGTATAGGTGATATTCATATAGGACATATGCACACAATCTCCACTTTGACTCATTAATCATTTTTATTATGGACAAATTATTCAAGGCTATAAGATAAAATGAAAAAAATATCTTGTTAATACTAAAACGTCCAAGAGAGTACTTAGGGAAATTAAATAGACTGAAAAACATATGCTAGATGTCTTCCAAATTAGAATTTGTAAATAAATGATTCTGGTTTAATCACATGGCAATTTACAGGGACATTTTTGGTAAAAAATGATCACATCACAACCTCTGACAAGAATTTAATACAGATAAAGTTATTTAGCTTGCCACTTGAGTAGTTTTAGTGATTTTTTTTTTTTTGGTCATTAATCATTTTAAACACTTGGTTTATTATTTTATTCAAGAATTCTAATTTTTAAATCAGTTATATTGTGAAATACATCTCAGTGTCTGAAGTCTGAAAATCTGTTATCAGCCTTCAACCCCATTGCTTTCCATGTTCCTGACAGTATTACACACCCCACTGTTTGGGTAGCAAGACAAACTCTTACTTTATGAAGAATGTGTCCAGTCTGTGCTACAATGTTATGAGCTATTTTGCAGACTTTTTGACTTTGGTGAGAGAAGAAGAGTCACAGCTCTGATTCTAGATACTGATACATACAGAGGCTGATAGGAACTCTTTGACCTACAGTTAGCTTGTCAGTTACTCCATTCAAGTGAAACCATCATTGCTCAGAGTGTGTTCTCAAATGGTGATAGACCTTTAACTGGGATGGAAGAGGTTGGTGATATGGAAGTAATATACAGTTGTGCTGTGGCAAAAGGCAACTATCCCTCAAAAACTGTTCCTTCTTCTAAGTCAGACTGCTATCTTTCCTCCATTGAACTTGCAGCTAGATAGGATAAAGCAACTAGGCTTGGAATAATGAAAAGTATGTGGAAAAGACATGAGCAACATAGAAATCTCAGACTCTAAAAAAACCCTTTCTTTGAACGTTGACATTTTCCCCTTCCCATGGTCTAAAACATGCATGTTGCCATAGTACATTTTGAACCACACAGATAAGAACAACAATCTAGAAGATTTTGCAGTAATAATATAGAAGGAACTTGAGACCCTTAATAAATTTGTGGGGCAAAACTGCCCAGATGTTTCTGATGAACTAGGCAGACATTTTTGAGAAACAAATTTCTATTTTAACTTCTTTATTATGGGGCCTTATATCTTTTCATTACATTAATTAAAAAATTTTACAGTGGATTTTTATATAATTAATAAAAGTCACTTGATTCAAGGTATTTACAATCTCCTTCAGCCTCATAAGAAGCACTTAGCTTGGGCATCATATAAAGCCACTTGAGGGCATAATTTCTTTTAGCATTCAAGAAGATATCCTGGGAATTACATCTTAGCACTCAGAGGTTGTTACAGAGCAGGCTTGGCCTCTTCTTTTGATAGAGAAAAAGCAGTTGTGAGTCCAGGGTTTTCTGATATAGAATGTAGTCCAAGTTACACAAATCCAACTTTTCTCTGGCTTGTTTTCCCCTTGACTCTTCTGACTCCCTAGACAAAAGGACTGAATGCCTCTTCCTCCTTTCATGACTTGAATTTGATGAGCATTAATGGATTGGATGAGCATGATGGATTTTACAAAAGTGGTATCAGGAACAGAAAAACAGGACCTTTCGTGAGGCTGCCCTTCAAATACAGGTTCTGAGGCCAGATTCTGTCAGAACCAACTGACTGGTATTCTTTGCTAACCTGTCTTTCAAACTAACTTCCTGACAGCCTGTTCCAAATGTTCTTTCTAATGTAATTGTTGAAATATATCACAAAGATATAATAGTAAATATACTTTTGCCATCAAGAGAAATGTCAACTCATTTTTTGACATTATGTAATTCATGATATATATAATAAGTGAGATAAAATTGCATACAATTTTGTTAAATTGCATCAAAACTGTAATGGACTTTTGTAGCCTTCAGTGAGGAAAAAACACACATAGTGCAGGCTATCAAATAATTAAGCTATAACTTAACAACAAAGAAATAACAGGTAGAAAAAAAATAGCTAAAGAAAATGCTTCTTTCTCTCCTTTTTGTTTTTTGTTTTTCTCAGCCAAACAGATAAGCAATGACTACCCAAATGAAAGCATGGATCTCTTAAGTTTTGTATATTTTCACACTCACTATTGGAAATTTTTAACTTCTCTATAGATGCCTTATTACCCATCTATGCTTAAATTAAGCCCTGATCCCCCTTATGCTCCTCACTCAATATAATATGAATAAAGATACTCAGGTAAGTCAGTTTCTGCCAATTCTATGGTGCATCACTCATTTGATGTCCAAATTCCTTTTTTCCCCTCCACAGTTTTATTAGGGTTCATCATTATCTGTGATCATGTTATACTGACTCCAAACTAATATAAAAGGAAAAACACATGAGAGTAAAATGTTATTAATCTCTTCCTGTTCAATTTATAACATCATATAGGCTTATCTGCATGTATATGTAAAATATGTATATATATATATATACACATATATGTATCTATATTCACATACACATGTACATGCACACACATACATGAATGGCTTGAGTCAAGTGCTTATGTTCTTGAAGCTAAAGAACTATGACTAAGGTTCAACATGCATGTGCCCATGAGGCAATCTATATAATATAATATATAATTCAATGATAAAATATCATTGACATAGACATGCTCCAAACAAGAAGTAGTAAGGAACTAAACTAATACTTTCAGATTGAGTGGAAATGAAAGGAAGACTACATTAAGAAGGAAAGCAAGACAGAATAATTGTGAGCTAAATAAAATATTGAGTTAAATTCCCAATTATGTCCTCTAATTAGAAATGTGGCATAATGTTAAGTACATGTGAAAACTGGACTTNACAAGAAGTAGTAAGGAACTAAACTAATACTTTCAGATTGAGTGGAAATGAAAGGAAGACTACATTAAGAAGGAAAGCAAGACAGAATAATTGTGAGCTAAATAAAATATTGAGTTAAATTCCCAATTATGTCCTCTAATTAGAAATGTGGCATAATGTTAAGTACATGTGAAAACTGGACTTTGACGTGTAAGAGTTGGTGGCAAAAAACAAACATGAAGGTCAGCTCTAAATTAATAGGCTGAATGCCATGTCCCTGAAGGGTACTTTATCACTACAACTCTACTGAGGGCCAATTGGTCTCTAGTCATTTATTTTACATAGTTAACCATGTGGTCAAAATATATGTTAATCACACCCATTTCTTTCAACTCTTACTAATTACATTATAGAATAAATATATTCTATTCTTATTTGTGAATCCTTAAACATATTCATCAAATACATAGACTTTTTAAGAATTTTTTTTTTGCTTTAACTTACTGACAATTATTCATGCTTTTATTAGCATATTGAAAATTTTGAGGAAATTAAGTGTTTAATTATAGGGAATGCCTCAGAAAAAAAATTAAATATTTTGCATTAATAATACACCAAAATATAAAGAGAGTTGCATAATCTATCATTTGTTGGAAATTTAGATTTCTCCTAGTAACACAGATCCTTTCTCTTGGGCTTGATGTCTTTCAGTAAAATTGCATGCTAATGGAAAAACAAAAGTGAGTCAGAAGGCAGCAATGAAAAGTCAGACGATATTTTTAAGCCCTCTCTCTGTTTTAATGCCCTTCTTCACATAAAGCTAAGGCTCCTTCCAGCCTTCACATTCATGGATTTATTTAGAACATGGCCTGTGATACAGAATGTTTACTCGTTTATTTCCTAAGTCTCATACATCGAGAGCCCTATGACTAATAATCATAATTTTAAAAAGAAGGGCTTAATAAATCACCTTCAGGGCTAGCTTTACAAAAAAAAAAAGCATGGTTTCCTGTAGCCCTGACTTTTCCGGCCAAAGCATGGAGGGTGTAGATGATATGAGCAGGAGGGAAGTGACTAGATCCTTAAGTCACTGTCCAGAGGGGAACTGCCCTGGGGAGTTTCCAAGTCCCATGCAAATGAGATGTGAGTAAGAATTTAGCTCCTACAATGTTAACCTCTTGGAAATTAAAGGTCTGTGTATCGTAGTAGCTACTGCTTCCTACTAAGATATTTGCAAAACTGGTCCTGTAAATGAAATGCTGTCAAAAACTTAACCTTAAAATATACTATATTGGCTTCATGATCAGGTGAAGAACAGTGAAAAAGGCTTGGAAATGTGGCAAATATTTGGATAAGACAACTCAGGACAGCCATCACGATTAGGTGTATGGTTTTTCTATTCAAGTCTCTCTGCTGCAGCATTAAATTGAGAGTGAGGATTGAGTGAGTAGGTAGAAAGGAAGCAAAGACCAAAGGCAATCCAAAGACTGTGACTAAAAGAACTTTATATGCAAGATAGGATTTGGACCAAGAGATGAGAAGTTTATTAGGCAGCAGGAGAAAATACAGTGCTACAATAAATAAATATTGATGCAAGTATGTTTTAAAACACCCTTTTAAGCATTTGAAAGCTATCAAAGTTACAGAGAATTTAGAAATAAGGATATCAGGAAAAGGAAACTAGCCAATAGTATTTTGCCCCATTTTTCCTCCTAGAAATCTTTGTAGATTCATAAGTTCCAGAGGCTCAGAGGTGACTGCTGCTGCCAAGTAAATTCAGTCATGTCCGACTGTGCGACCCCCATAGACCTCAGCCCACCGTCCCTGGGATTCTCCAGGCAAGAACACTGGAATGGGTTGCCATTTCCTTCTCCAATATATGAAAGTGAAAAGTGAAAGTGAAGTCACTCAGTCCTGTCAGACCCTTAGCGACCCCATGGACTGCAGCCTACCAGGCACCTCCATCCATGGGATTTTCTAGGCAAGAGTACAGGAGTGGGTTGCCATTGCCTTCTCCCAGAAGGTGACAGAAAGGGTCATTTAAGAGACTGAGAAAATGACAAAAGCTGGCAGCAATGATAAAGGGATGGATGGGGCAAAGAACTGGAATTCAAAGCAGTTGAAGTAGTCAAGCGGAGGGGCAGGATACCAGAGAATAGAAGCATGAGGAAGGGAGCTCGACATTTGCATAATGTTTCTTCTTAGGAAGAAGCCGATTTGCAGTAATTGGCCTACCAACTGAAAAGTCAGGAAGGAAATGGTGACCAATAGACTAAGAAGATGACCAGACTGTGGCAGCCTGAAGGAACTGAGGGGTTGTTGCCTGAGGAGAAACAATGTAATTTGATCTCTACAAGGAAGGCTGGCCTTGGTAAACCACCGTGCAGACTAGAGTTCTACAGAGTGAGCACTTCTAAATAGCAGCCAAGCTGGCAGTAATAAATACATTTTTAAAATCTTACTTTGAAATGATATTATTCTCATGAATTTTTAATTTGAGGAGATTTGCAATATTTCAGATTTTGGACATAAACAATATATCAACTTTTACATGGTACCATTTGAAGTCTTCATGACTGAAATTGCCATAACATATGACTTTACTTGTGACTTCCCTGGTAGCTCAGATGGTAAAGCGTCTGTCTACAATGCAGGAGACCCTATGAATTTTTAATTTGAGGAGATTTGCAATATTTCAGATTTTGGACATAAACAATATATCAACTTTTACATGGTACCATTTGAAGTCTTCATGACTGAAATTGCCATAACATATGACTTTACTTGTGACTTCCCTGGTAGCTCAGATGGTAAAGCGTCTGTCTACAATGCAGGAGACCCTGGTTCGATCCCTGGGTCAGGAAGATCTCCTGGAGAAGGAAATGGCAATCCACTCCAGTACTATTGCCTGGAAAATCCCATGGACAGAGGAGCCTGGTAGGCTACAGTCCATGGGGCCGCAAGGAGTCGGACACGACTGAGCGACATTCCTGTATTCCTGTATGACTTTACTTAATTATTTGTATCTTATTTCTCTAGTTGTTGCTAAGTCCCAAGACTGGTGTCAGATAACAGATATACAAGGTAACTAAGATACCATTCATTTTCTGCAGAGGTTTATAATCTAGCAAACCTAGTAGACATGCAAGTGATGTGCTAGAATATATACTATGATAGCAGTAATCATGGGGAGGCTGTGAAGACACATAAGGCAATCAATGTCTGAAGTGTGTCTGCAAGTCATTACTACCTTATTCTTCCCTCACAAAGGAAAATAGTAACCTTGAACATCATGCTCCTTAAAGGACTGAATAATCAAGTTATTGACATTTATACCTAAAAACTTTTCTGAGATACACAAAGATGAGTGGTGCCTTGTTTTATATATGGTTTATATACAGAAAAGTTTGTTCTTCATTTTTTGATAATGGTTTGGAACATTATCTACAATTTTACTTTAAAATAGTAGAACTTAAAAAAAAATCTCCAATAATTTCCAATACCTGTTGTAAACATTAAACATGTAGTTTGGCAATGAAGGACTCAAAAACAAAAGCTCCAGAATAAATATAAATATATATATATATATTTGTACATATCTACGTATATCCACATATATATATAGGCTTCCCAGGTGGCAGTGGTAAAGTATCTGCCTGCCACTGCAGGAGACTCAGGGTGGGGAAGATCCCCCTGGAGGAAGAAATGGCAACCCACTCCAATATTCTTGTGTGAAAAAACCTATGGAAAGAAGAACCTGGCAGACTGCAGTCAATAGGGTCACAAAGAGTCAGACACAATCAAATGACTGAGCATGCACACATATATACACATATCTCTATATGTAAATATACTATCACTATGCTTTCTTTGTATATAGTTATACATATCTATATCTGTAGATAATTGTTTTATATACCTACAATATAGATAATGTTATATAGATAAAAACATATAATACCTATGTATAATTCTATCTATGTATACATCTAGATATATCTGTATCTATATACATTGCATAATATATTATCCTCACTTTACAGATCAGAAAATTGAAATGTAAAAGCTAAGTAAGCTTGACAAGGATGTAGAGTTAATAAGTGAATGAAGCAGAATTCCAAACCAGGCCCATGTACCACACACTCCATAATTCAATGACCTACAATAAGCATGTAAGAAAAATTTAAGACTAAGACTTTGGCTTTATTTGTATGTCTCAACAATGACTAGCTCAGGATCAGTGCATGCATACTCAGTCACGTGAGTCATGTCCAACTCTTTACCACCCTATTGACTGTAGCCTGTCAGGCTTTGCTGTCTACGGAATTCTCCAGGCAAGAATACTGGAGTGGGTTGTTGTGTCTTCCTCCAGGGAATCTTCGTGACCCAGGGTTTGAACTTGTATCTTCTGCATTGCAGGCTGAATCTATAGCTCTGAACCACTGGGGAAGCCCCTAACTCAGGATAACCACTTATTGCTAGTAATTCTCCAATTGTTAAATAATCCATGTTTCTTCTATTCTCACCAATCTGTGGCATAAAATAAAACTATAATAGTGTTAACAAATGGTAATTCTTCTGTGTTTGTTCTCAGTTACAAAAGGGTAGAACACTTAAGCAGCCTGACACTCCAGCTCCGTAAATGGCACAGCTGAATCTTGAGTATTTATGTGCACCACAAAGTACTCTCCTCTGCTGCTTTGAGACACAGCTCTTGGGTCTCTACCCTAAAGTGTGTCACTACAGCCAACATCTAGGCATAAGGTCCAGTACCAACTTCCTGTGGTTATTTTGGGCTCCTGGTGGGCACTCTACCCTTGGATTCTCTCAATTTCAGATGTGCCCTGTTACATTGCTGAATGAGGAAAACTTCTCTCCATCACTTTTGGATAATGAAATAGCAAATACTCTGTTTCCCACATAAGCATGTTAGTGACAACTTGTTTAGTATTTTTAGTTTTAATATATGGTCCTATCTTACAGATACCTGGATGTCAGCCATGGAAACTGATTGTGAAAAACACACTGAATGACTTACAGGAGGTTCTGTTTACAATTTCTATGCCCTTCTCTCTCTAATGGAGAAGGAAATGGCAACCCACTCTAGTAGTCTTGCCCAGAGAATCCTGTGGATAGAGGAGCCTTGTGGGCTGCTATCCATGGGGTCACACAGAGTCGGACACGACCAAAGAGACTTAGCATTCATGCGTGCATTGGAGAAGGAAATGGCAACCCACTCCGGTATTCTTGCCTGGAGAATCCCAGGGACAGAGGAGCCTGGTGGGCTGCCGTCTATGGGGTCACACAGAGTCGGACACGACTGAAGAGACTTAACAGCAGCAGCAGCAGCAACCCCTCTCTAAGACAGCTAGTATTTGAATTTGCATCATTTATGTATGCCTCCACCTTTTCTACTTAGGAAGAATTTCTTCCTTCACATTTCTTGAAAAATACAGACTTTCTTCTCCCTGAGAGCTCTTCATATGTATTTTATCCAAAAGTTGGTCCTGGGCTTCATTGTTGTCCCTAGGGTCATCTGTTACATTTATTTTTGTTGAGTGGTTTATAGAGAGTCTAATTGGAGAAAAATTGCTATAGATCTCTTGAGCCTATCTTTCCCATAGCAATTCACCATGCATTGTGGTTCCTTTTATATGGGTAAGATACTGATGTTATGATGAGGCAGCTTTGAACCTGCAATTGGGTTTCTCCACTGAATTGGATATTATAACAACAAACACCTGGGGCAGTCAAGACTCTACTACTGAAGACTGCAAACACACCCATTCAGCTCTATAATCCAGTGCCCTATCAGCTTGTTTTTCATGCAAATGGCTTTAACCAGGGCAAGCTTTGCCACCTTGACACTTTGACTACATTTATGACCTTTTGTCAGAAATGTGGTCTCTGACTATGACTGAACAAGAATGTCCAGGGCTCTGTACCACAGGATGCCGCAGCATTTCCATTTAATTTCCTCCTGTAAGCAGGCATCAGCAGCAACAGTTTGGATGAGGTTGTGGAAAATCTTCAAGCTGGACGTCTTGATTTTCCTCTTTATTTGGGCCCATGTAAGTCAGAAAGCACACCTACAAAGCTGGGACATTACACTAAGTGAAACAAGGAGACAGAGAAAGACAAATACTGTATAGTATGACTCATAGGTGGAGTCTTATACAAAATAGTCAGGGATCATGCTGTTGGGTGCCAGAGTCCAGCTCCAGCAGCCAGGGATTCAACCTGAAGGGAGGGATGGTGTCAGCGCATAATGACACAGCCTCTCAATTTTCTTGGACTGTGCATTTATTTCAAGTTTAAGATTTTCTTTTATACGTTTACACAAACATTAGGTCAGCCGTTTGACATTTTCATTTCCCCCTCACCCAGATTTATTATCTCCATAAATCATGGTTGCCCTTCAAACAGAGTTCCTGCTTCAGTGATTCTCTCAGAATCAGCTTTACCATCTATTATCTACTTCCTCTTATGTGTTCTATAGTTAACTTGTGATTACATTGTAACTTATGCTACATTCCATAGTTTATTTCTTATCTTTCTAAATATTGTTTGCCCCTAACATCCTAGGCTCACTATCTCTTAAAGGCTTCTAGCTACTCAGTTCAGTTCAGTTCAGTCACTCAATTGTATGCGACTCTTCATGACCCCATGAATCGCAGCACGCCAGGTCTCCCTGTCCATCACCAACTCACGGAGTTCACTCAGATTCACATCCATCGAGTCAGTGACGCCAGCCAGCCATCTCATCCTCTGTTGTCCCCTTCTCCTCCTGCCCCCAATCCCTCCCAGCATCACAGTCTTTTCCAATGAGTCAACTCTTCGCATGAGGTGGCCAAAGTACTGGAGTTTCAGCTTTAGCATCATTCCTTCCAAAGAAATCCCAGGGCTGATCTCCTTCAGAATGGACTGGTTGGATCTCCTTGCAGTCCAAGGGACTCTCACGAATCTTCTCCAACACCACAGTTCAAAAGCATCAATTCTTCAGTGCTCAGCCTTCTTCACAGTCCAACTCTCCCATCCATACATGATCATTGGAAAAACCATAGCCTCGACTAGACGGACCTTAGTTGGCAAAGTAATGTCTGTGCTTTTGAATATACTATTTAAGTTGGTCATAACTTTTCTTCCAAGGAGTGTCTTTTAATTTCATGGCTGCAGTCACCATCTGCA
>SJYX01005279.1:11376-36562 GCA_006410675.1 Oreotragus oreotragus
GAGGATGAGATGGCTGGATGGCATCACAGACTCGATGGACGTGAGTCTGAGTGAACTCCGAGAAATGGTGATGAACAGGGAGGCCTGGCATGCTGCGATTCATGGGGTCACAAAGAGTTGGACACGACTGAGTGACTGAACTGAACTGACCTGAATCAAGTTATATATTTCATTTGTATTTTTGCCTTTTTTTTTAACCTAATGGATTAGAATAATAGTATACCGAAATACATTGTAAATATATTGAGATATTAGATCTAGTGTCTGCTATAGCATCTCACATAATAGTGATTACATGCTTGTTGATACATGAAAGAATAAATGTCCCAAAGTCTGGGGAATGAAATAGTGATTATTATATCATAAAAATTATTAGGTAAGTATTGGAGAAGGAAATGGCAACCCGCTCCAGTACTCTTGCCTGGAGAATCCCATGGACGGTGGAGCCTGGTGGGATACAGTCCACGGGGTCGCAAAGAGTCCGACACGACTGAGCAACTTCACTTCACATACAAAGTAATTATTTCCAGGTGGCCATTTAGTAATATATTCAGTAATTCTGTACCAAATCCTTTTTGACAATAATTGAGCTATACTACAATTTTGCCATATAGTACATGGTCTCAATCTCAGCCAAAGATGAAGTTTACTTTTCCAAAAATTTCGGTCATATTCAGAATGAAACTGAAAAGCAAATTCAACCTTGATAATATCAGACATTTATCAATAGTTTAGTAACCACCAAACAAAATTACTTCACATTTGGCTTGTGGTTAACTCTTTAGCACAAATATATTTCTAAATACAAAGGGAAAATAACATTTTACTAAATTCACAACTGATTATCTTTTAATAACATCCAAAAATCACTCATCTAAGAAAGTTTCAAACCCTGGCTTACAAGACCATGTTGCTTTCAAAGTGAATTGCATCAAAGGGTCTAAAGAACACAAGAAATACTTTCAGACAGGAAGAATCTATATCAAGAGGCTATCACAAGCAACCACTGTGAGAGTATAAATCATCACTGCTAACCTGAGATGTTTACACAAAAGTTTATTTCACTTTTTCTGATGGTAAAAATAACACTTGCTTACCTTTCAAAAACCAAGCATATAAAACTAAAAAGAAAAAAAATTAAAATTACTAGATATAATCACTGATAAACGTTGGTCAATTTCCTTCTGATCTATTTTGCCTGTGTATGTCAGCTGAGCTCTTTTATATATTAAAAAATTGTACTGTTTTTTATATCTAATACTGCAGCACAAGTTTTTCCTCCAGCTTATCACAAATATCTCATTATATATTCTCTTAGTGATGATATAATATTTCATCTAACTCTTCCCTTTTTTTTTTTTTGACTATTGACATTATTTCCAGGTTTTTCTTTTTATTTTAAATTAATGCTACTTTAAATGTTCCTGAAATTTGAGGAATTTATGGTTTTTCCTCAAGTTTGTTAGCTGTTTTGTTAACAAATTTTTTCCACAATTTGTTAGTTGTGGTGGTTTTTGGAGGCTGGGTGGGTGATTCAGGTTTTTTACTCAGGGTTTATATTCAGGAGTGAAATTAAATAGTATATATTGCCAATTTCTATAAAGCCTCATAAATGTGACCTGTTAAAAGATAACAACTCCCCATCCCATGGATGCAATATTCTTTGAAAACCAATTCCAACCTAATGGAACCCCAGTGATCTGACACCAGGGTTTGATATAGATCCAGGATTTATATTTTCATCTTTTAATACATAACTGCACTAAATTCTGTAATTTTTTTTTACAGATATGTCAATATTCCCTAAAAGGCAGTAAATATTCTTTTTCTGGTTCTTAGAGAACATGGCATTTTTTTTAAATCCTGATTTTAATAGATGCAGAAAGATAAATGCTGAACTTAAATATATTTTCACCTCATTAACTTCAATTATTTCAATTCAAATGAAAAGATATTTTCTCTTAAATCTAAGCTAATCTAATATGGTTTAATTTTTTAATAGAGGTCCATGTATCCCCCTGTTCAGGACACAGTGAAACTACAAACCTGTCCTTGCAGACTAAGGAAGGCATATCTACAGAATCTTCCATTTTGAAATCTTTAACTATCCCAAGACTTGAAACAGGAGAAATCATGCAGAGAGCACAGCAGGTACAAGAAAGGAGAATTAGCGACAAAAAGAGCTTACAGATGAGCACACAAAGTCTTCATTTTTTTCAGACCTAACTCCAACATGTTGAGGCAATGGGAACCACCTTTTTGGGTCTGGTATTTTGAAATCTTTAACTATCCCAAGACTTGAAACAGGAGAAATCATGCAGAGAGCACAGCAGGTACAAGAAAGGAGAATTAGCGACAAAAAGAGCTTACAGATGAGCACACAAAGTCTTCATTTTTTTCAGACCTAACTCCAACAAGTTGAGGCAATGGGAACCACCTTTTTGGGTCTGGTTTTCTAGAACTTCATGATAGTTTTACTGCTTGGTCTTTAAGAAATCCTCATAAACACAGTTGACCATTTAGAACATGTGATAAAGGATTAAAACATATAGGAATCAAACTCAAAAGTCTTTTAAAACACACTTCCAGGACCAAAATGAAATGCTGATATCAAAACATGGATTATAGGTAAAATTACAATCAATTATTCTGTCTAGTCAAGGATGAATAATAATGATACAGTTAAGGAAATTAGAAGCTAAAACACAGACTTGTTTTAGTATGACTTAAGATATATGAAAGATCTATATATGGGTGTTCCCAAGCAGCTGTTTTAATTCAAGTGACAAATGGATGCTTTATAAAGAAACTATTCCACATTCCACTGTACCAAGGGCAGAGCAACAAAGCCAGAATTAATGCACTCATACCTAATTCTCTCTTAGTCTACAATTAGTAGGAAGTTGCTTTGTGTTTCTTCTTTTTTAAAAAAAATTAATTTGATGGACATACATTGATCACTACCTCTGAGATAAGTTCACTACTGTCTACTAAGTTAGGTAAAATGCAATTTCTTCCTTCAGGGCATTTATTACCCAGCACTGTTTTTGACCAGTTGGGAATTGACCAATTCTGGCTTCCCCAGTGGCTCAGATGGTAAGGAATCTGCCTGCAGTGCAGGAGACCTGGGTTCAGTCCCTGGAGAAGGGAATGGACTGCAGCCCACCAGGCTCCTCTGTCCCGTGGGGATTCTCCCAGGCCAGAATATGGGAGTGGGTTGCTATGCCCTCCTCCAGGGGTTCTGCCCAACCCAGGGGACGAATCCAGGTCTCCTGCATTGCAGATGGATTCTTTACAATCTAATGCACCAGGGAAGACCAAGAATACTGAAGTGGATAGCCTGTCCCTTCTCCAGGGGATCTTCCCAACCTGGGATTTGAACCAGGGTCTCCTGCATTGCAGGCGGATTCTTGACCAGCTGCTACCAGAGAGGCCCAATCTTTATGCTAATGACTACCAAATTTGTATCTTTGAAAGACCTTTCATGTGAGTACTAGATATATATAGCCCATTGTGTACTTGATCTTTCCACTTGGCTATTGACTGAACATCTTCATTCCCACTAACTTCCCCAAAACACGCTTCTTCCTTTAACCTTCCCATTTTAGGAAATGATACTGTAGTCTTATGTAGTTGCTAGATAAAACTCTAGGAAGTCAGTCTTGAGTGCCCATTTGTCCAACTTTTCCCACATTCAACCCAGTAGTAACTATCATCAATTATATCTCCCAAATAAAGTTTTAATCTTTCCATATCTCTCCATCTCAATTTTTATCACTTTTGTCTGGAATACTATATACATATAACCCACATAAACTCTTATTGTAATTTCTTTCTGACCTTACTAATCTATGTAAGCCCTATTTCACCCCTCCTCCAGAAACTGCACTGATTAATCCAACAATATTAAAATATACTATGTACTAGGAACTTTTCCATCTGCTACAAAAAATGACAAAAATCCTAATCCTTGTAGAACTTGCATTCTAGTGGGAACAGCACACAATAAATAAAGAGTAAATATATAAAGTATGTTAGACTCTGATGAGCCCTAATTTAAAAAATAAAGCAAACAAAGGCAATAGGACATGCACGAAAGAGTAAGTTGTAATGTAAATAGAGTGGTCAAGTCCATTCTTGATAGACAGTAAACAGTTACAATTTCTTTCATTATAAATTAATTCGTATCATTGTACACTTTAAAAAGCTCCAAATGAGTCACATTAAACCTAGAGTTAAATCCAAATATCCTTACTTTGGTTTAGAAGATTCTCATACTCTGTCTCCTGTCTACCATTCCAACCTCTCCAATTACTAGACTTCAGACAGCTCCATTCAATTTCTTAGCACTCTAAATATTTCTGTCTCAAGGCCTTTGCACTAGTTCCTCTACCTAGAACATTCTCTCTTAGCTCTACTTTTAGCAGACTCCTGATCTTCCTGCAGGCTCAGCTCATATATTACCTTAAAGAGATATCTTTTCTGAGCATTCCATCTAAAACAGCACCACTATCCACCAAGGTTTTATTATATTTTTTAGTCTTCTTATAGCACCTATCACAATTATGTTGAATACTTGTTTCCCTACTTTTTTATCATCTGTCTTTTCCTACTAGAATGTATGCTACTTGAGGGCAGACCTTCTTGCTCTGTCTAGTCAACGCATCATCCCCAAACTAGAGCTGTGCCTGGCACGTAGAAGCACCCTGTAAACTTTTGTTTACTGACTGGAGTGAATATAAATTTCAATTCCAATTATTTTTATTAGGAAAAATATTTGAACATCCACTATGTGCCAGACATTGGCACAACTATTGACTGATCTGTAGAATTCAGGCTAAATATTCTCATATTTAGAATTAGAGAAATAGAAAATTCTAGTGATATAGAACTTTAAAAATTACTTTTTTGATCCAACTACTCCAGGAAGCTTAAACTAGAAGATGTTGAACATATCCAAATCACTTAACTTAAAGAGTATAAGAAAAATTATTTACTCCAGTAGAAGACATCTCACTCTTAATACATTGCCTTTTACATAATGAGAACAGTATAATGAGAATATGAGCGGCAAAATATCTCAGGCTACAGACTGTTATAAATTTGGGGAATGTCCACACAGACTGTCAAATGATATCAAAATTAAATATAAAGTGCAGATTTTTACATACATTTTAAATAAAGTGACTAGATAACAGCTTTCCTTTACAAATTTTTGCTGTGAATTTCTGAATAGATGCTTTATTTTATTTAAGTAATAATAAAGTTTATTGAGTGCTTCCACTATGCACCAGGCACTGTGCAGTGTTTTATAATATTATTCTATTTAACCCTTATGATAATCATAAAGCATCTTACAGATGGGGAAATGGAAGCTTTTCTTTGAAATTGGCTGAGTGAATATTTCAAAAAACATTGTGATGATCAGGTTTTCAACTAAACAAGGTAGATTGTTGATGTCCAAGAACAAAGCTCTGAAAACCAAAAATCTGTGTTTAGAATTACAGTGGGACACATCTGATTCAAGACTGACCATCGCTATTTTATTTCTTTCCCCAAGCCCCCAGTAAATTAAGGTATAGTAATTTTAAAAATGTATAAATATAAAAATGAAGAGAATGGAGTTGGTGAGAAATGTCAATAGAGAAGAGACTCCAAGAAGCTTCTAGAACATGAGGAGTAGGCAGAGGAGCAAAGCTAAGGAAGAGGGACAGAGGAAGTATGGTATGGAATGCTCTTGGGAGAGCACACAGGTGAGGGAAAAACACTTCCCCTGCAGAACCGCAAGAGGTTCACCACTAGAAATGTCAAGTTCTTAGGAAGGCAAATGTAAGAATTGAGACTGAAAAGTGAGAGATAAATTAAGAGTTCGTCTATAAAAAGAGTTGACCTGACAACTAATGGTCAAAATTGACCAGCAAAACTTCTACCAGGGAATGAACCAAATGGTTTCTCCCTAAAGAAATTGAAAAGCCCCAGAGACATCCTAACAGATGCAGAGTCCCAAAGAGTCCGACAACAGTCAGAGTGCTGCTCAGACCTCTGAAGTGACACTGCTGGGGAGAATCTAATCCACCTATAGTGGACCAATATTAGCTCTTATTTGTTTCATTTGTGAATATGAACAGATAATCAAAAACTACCAAGCTTTTGAGTAACAATATGCTTTATCTAAAAAAAGAGACTGAAATAAACCAATAGGGAAAGATGACTCCAAGGAAACAGAAAAAGAGTTGATTCAGGGAACAAAATAAAATAAAATATATAAAATTTTAATATTAATATCTTCAGACAGATAAGACATCATAAACATGAATATTATGGAAAAGTTATACAATTTCTTTGAAATAAAAAATACCACCACCCAAACTCTAAATTCATGAGTAAAGTGACCATATAATTGAAAAAGCCTTTTTGAAATTAAACGATAAGAAAAGGAGACACAAACTATCTTTTCTGATTAGAGACATAAAGGATTAGCCAGAAAGCCTGAGTGCATGCTAAGTAACTTCAAACTCTTTGCAACCCTATGGACTGTAGCCCGCCAGGCTCTTCTGTCCATGGAATTCTCCAAGCAATAATACTGGAGTGGGTTGCCATGCCCTCCTCCAGGGAATCTTCCCAACCCAGGATCGAACCCACATCTCTTATGTCTCCTGCATTGGCAGACAAGTTCCTTACCACTAATGCCACCTGGGAAGCCCAACCATGAAGCCCAATATATAATTAATAAGATTTTCAGGGAGAGAAGATTTAAAAAAAAAAAAGAGAGAATAAGTTATTACAGAAACAATATTTAGAACTGAAAGACTTATCAAGGACTCTGAAAATGAGTGAAAATTACCACAAAATGAGGCAAATTTAAACAAAACATTAGACTAACAAATATAAAAAGATTCTTAAAGGAATGAAGAGAAAAACCAGACCATTAACAAGGAATCAGTAGGAAAATGAAGTGTCATCAACAGTAACACTGTATTGGAAAGCCAACTCTTTGAAGCAATGCCTGCATAGTTATAAGGGAAACTGATGTGTAGCCTAGACCTCCACATCTACTCAAACTATTAATCGCATGAAAGAGTAGAATGAAAGCATTTTTAGACTCAAAAAATATGCCTCGTGCCCAACTTTTTTTTCAGGAAGCCGCTTGAAATGCATCTTCAGGAGAAAATAAACCAAGAAAGACAAGGAAATCATGGATCCAACACAGAAAAAAAAAGAGAGAGAGAGAGAGAGAAGCATGGAGCACAAACAAAGTTCAATGGTGCAGATTGTAAAAGGGCAGGAGAGGATACCAAGATCGTTGGAAAATGTGGTTGACATGAGATACTACCAGATAAAATGACAATTTGAGAAAACACAGGCTTCATAGTGAGCCTGCGAAGAAAGGCAGATTGTAAGGTAAAAAAAAATAAAAGGTGATTGTGAACTCTAGCAACGACAACAAAAAAATATATAAAAAGAATTGTTACAATAGTATTTATTTTTCATTAAAATAGTTATATAACATAATAATATATGCTATTTATCAATGTCACAAAAAGTAGCAGTACATCATATGAGCAGGATAGAGGACTATGTAATGCTAGGCTACCTGAGAGTTAATAGAAACTATTTAGATTGGTAAGTAAAGGAATGCTCACATTATCATACTAGGGATAGCTTACCGTGAACGGTGTTGGATTCATGATTTCCAACGAAGATTTAACTTCAGGACCAGGGACCAGGCTTGATCACTCAAGAGCTTTTGTATAGCAGAGTTTTATTAAAGTGAAAGGGGACAGAGAACGCTTCTGACATAGATAGACATCAGNATGCTCACATTATCATACTAGGGATAGCTTACCGTGAACGGTGTTGGATTCATGATTTCCAACGAAGATTTAACTTCAGGACCAGGGACCAGGCTTGATCACTCAAGAGCTTTTGTATAGCAGAGTTTTATTAAAGTGAAAGGGGACAGAGAACGCTTCTGACATAGATAGACATCAGAAGGGGGATGGAGAACGCCCCCCACCCCACCTCACTAGTCTAATCAAGGGAGTTACATACTTTTCTAATTAGTTACTATAATAAATTACAAGAATGTCTCAAAGTTGTAAAGATCCTACTAGACCCACTACCATAATTTACATTTTAAGATAACAGGATTAGCCAGATTTTCAGTTTCAGAAACTGTCCTCAAGCAGGACAAATTGTTATTATATAATCCTTCAGTTCAGTTCAGTTCAGTCGCTTAGTCGTGTCTGACTCTTTGCGACCCCATGAATAGCAACACGCCAGGCCTCCCTGTACATCACCATCTCCTGGATTTCACTCAGACTCACGTCCATCAAGTCCTTGATGCCATCCAGCCATCAGTCGTCCCCTTTTCCTCCTGCCCTCAATCCCTCCCAGCATCAGAGACTTTTCCAGTGAGTCAACTCTTCGCATGAGGTGGCCAAAGTATTGGAGTTTCAGCTTTAGCATCAGTCCTTCCAAAGAAATCCCAGGGTTGATTTCCTTCAGAATGGACTGGTTGGATCTCCTTGCAGTCCAAGGGACTCTCAAGAGTCTTCTCCAACACCACATTTCAAAAGCATCGATTCTTCGGTGCTCAGCTTTCTTCACAGTCCAACTTTCACATCCATACATGACCACAGGAAAAACCATAGCCTTGACTAGGCGGACCTTAGTCAGCAAAGTAATGTCTCTGCTTTTGAATATACTATCCAGGTTGGTCATAACTTTTCTTCCAAGGAGTAAGNCATCGATTCTTCGGCGCTCAGCTTTCTTCACAGTCCAACTTTCACATCCATACATGACCACAGGAAAAACCATAGCCTTGACTAGGCGGACCTTAGTCAGCAAAGTAATGTCTCTGCTTTTGAATATACTATCCAGGCTGGTCATAACTTTTCTTCCAAGGAGTAAGCGTCTTCTAATTTCATGGCTGCAGTCACCATCTGCAGTGATTTTGGAGCCCAAAAAAATAAAGTCTGACACTGTTTCCACTGTTTCCCCATCTATTTCCCATGAAGTGATGGAACCAGATGCCATGATCTTCGTTTTCTGAATGTTGAGCTTTAAGCCAACTTTTTCGCTCTCCTCCTTCACTTTCATCAAGAGGCTTTTTAGCTCCTCCTCACTTTCTGCCATAAGGGTGGTGTCATCAGCATATCTGAGGTTATTGATATTCAACCCTTGGAAAATCGCTTACTTTAACCAACAGCTAGAACAATGTATAGATAGCCAATTGTATAAGCTGATCACCCACTGCCTTCCTAACCATGTGCTGTATGTCCAGGGGCCTGGGCACCGAAAATGTTTCCAGTCAGGTCCCCCACTGCCGCTGCCTTTCCCCCACCAGAGGATCCAAACCCCGGGCGGCATCCCGACACCATGGCATCGTCACCATGCCCCTGCGCCTCCATCTACCCCCAAATGCCACGCAGATGTTACAACCCAGAACAGGTGTCTGTCTGCCAAATGGAAGAACCTCCTGGACAGGGACAATGATGCAGACAAACGAAATCACAGACTAACTTTGCTCTAAAAAATCAGGCTCTGCTGCTGGCAGCGTGACCAGGTCACAAAGTTCATCCTTCCAGACCCCAGTCTGTACTGGGTTTGCAGCGCAACTCATCTCCTTGTTAATGAGACCAGCCCCAGCTGGCTGGGGACTGCTGCTGGCTTTGCTCATCCGTAGGCGCTCCATGGTGCTTAGCCGCACCAGCACCACTGAATAATGCAACAGCCATGGGGACTCCTGCAGATCCACCCTTACAAGGGCCAGTCTTAAGGGCAATTGCGTTAACTCAAAAGGCTCCAGAATGCTTTACGAAAGATGGAGCAACTGAACCTGTAGGCCATTTAGCCAGGGACCGATGCAATCAAACTTTATCTATTTTTTAATTAATTAATTTTACTTGGAAGCGAATTACTTTACAATATTGTAATGCTTTTTGCCATACATTGACATTAATCAACCACAGGCGCACATGTGTTCCCCTTCCAGAACCCCCCCTCCCACCTCCCTCCTCATCCCATCCCCCAGGGTCATCCCAGTGCACCAGCTCTGAGCACCCTGTCTCATGCATCAAACCTGGTGTGGCGATGTGCTTCACATATGATAACATACACTTTTCAACGCTACCCTCTCAAATCGTCTCACCCTTGCCTTCTCCCACAGAGTCCAAAAGGCTGTTCTATATATCTGTGTCTCTTTTGTGTCTTATATATAGGGTCATCATTACCATCTTTCTAAATTCCATATATATGTGTTAATATTGGCATTTTTCTTTTTAAAAAAATTAATTTATTTTAATTGGAGGCTAATTATTTTACAGTATTGTGGTGGTTTTGCCACACATTGACATGAATCAGCCATGGATGTACATGAGGGTCATCCACTGGGGTTTCCTCCCGGGGCTGCCCTGGAAACTTGGGTATGCCCCTTTCAGGGCCATGTGTGGAGGTGGTGCAGCTGCCTGGGTCGCAGGGGTTCTGGCAGCAGCAGGTACTCAGGGGAGTTGGCTGCTAGGGCAGCAGGAAATACAGTGCTCTAGAAGGGGATGGCAACCAGTGACATTGTAGAGCTAGACTATTAGTATTATAATGACATTGACAATTGGAGGATTCTGTTCTCTGATTGAAAAAGATGAAGCCCATGACTTATGGAAATGTCTGTAAAAGGAAATTGTGGTCTACTTTTTAATCCTGTGATTCAGCTTCTTCTGTTTACAATTTATCAAAAAATCTTGGCTGGCAGCATGCCAATCTGTCTCCATCCATCTGCTGCTAGTCTTAGATTGGGAAAACATTAAGTGAGAGCCTTTTTCACTCTCCTCTTTCACTTTCATCAAGAGGCTCTTTAGTTCTTCTTCTCTTTTTGCCATGAGTGGTGTCATCTGCATATCTGAAGTTATTGGTATCTCTCCCAGCAATCTTGATACCAGCTTGTGCTTCATCCAGCCCAACATTCCACATGATGTAGTCTGCATATAAGTTAAATAAGCAGGGTGACAGTACACAGCCTTGAAGTACCCCTTTCCCGATTTGGAATCAGTCTATTGTTCTATGCCCAATTCTAACTGTTGCTTCTTGACCTGCGTACAGATTTCTCAGGAGACAGGTAAGGTGGTCTGGTATTCCCATCTCTTGAAGAATTTCCCACAGTTTGTTGTGAGCCACAGTCAAAGGTTTAGGGTCAGTCGATAAAGCAGAAGTAGATGTTTTTTCTGAAACTCTCTTGCTTTTTCAGTGATCCAACAGATGTTGGCAATTTGATCTCTGGTTCGTCTGACTTTTCTAAATCCACTTTGAGCATCTAAAAGTTCATGGTTCACGTACTGTTGAAGCCTGACTTGGAGAATTTTGAGCATTATGTTTCTAGCGTGTGAGATGAGTGCAATTGTGCAGTAGTTTGAGCATTCTTTGGCATTGTCTTTCTTTGGAATTGGAATGAAAATTGACCTTTTCCAGGCCTGTGGTCACTGCTGGGTTTCCCAAATTTGCTGGCATATTGAGCACAGCACTTTCAGAGCATCATCTTTTAGGATTTGAAATAACTCGACTGGAATTCCATCACCTCTACTAGGTTTGTTCGTAGCGATGCTTCCTAAGGCCCCCTTGACTTCACATTCCAAAATGTCTGGCTCTAGGTAAGTGATCACACCATCGTGGTTATCTGGGTCATGAAGATCTTTTTTGTATAGTCCTTCTGTGTATTCTTGCCACCTCTTCTTAATATCTTCTGCTTCTGTTAGGCCCATACCATTTCTGTCCTTTATTGTACCCATCTTTGCATGAAATGTTCTCTTGGTATCTCTAATTTTCTTGAAGAGATCTCTAGCCTTTCCGATTCTATTGTTTTCCTCTGTTTCTTTGCATTGATCACTGAGATAGGCTTTCTTATCTCTCCTTGCTATTTTTTGGAATTCTGCATTCAAATGGGTATATCTTTCCCTTTCTCTTTTGCTTTTAGCTTCTCTTCTTTTCTCAGCTATTTGTAATGCCTCCTCAGACAACCATTTTGCCTTTTTGCATTTCTTTTTCTTGGGGATGGTCTTGATCACTGTCTCCTGTACAAGGTCACTAACCTCCATCCATAGTTCTTCAGACACTCTATCAGATCTAATCCCTTGAGTCTACCTGTCATTTCCACTGTATCATAGTAAGGGATTTGATTTAGGTCATACCCGAATGGCCTAGTGGTTTTCCCTACTTTCTTCAATTTAAGTCTGAATTTGGCAATAAGGAGTTTATGATCTGAGCTACAGTCAGCTCCCAGTCTTATTTTTACTGACTACATATAGCTTCTCCATCTTTGGCTGCAAAGAATATAATCAATCTGATTTAAATATTGACCATCTGGTGATGTCTATGTGTAGAGTTTTCTTTTGTGTTGTTGGAAGGTGTTTGCTATAACCAGTGCATTTTCTTAGCAAAACTCTGTTAGGCTTTGACTTGCTTGATTTTGTACTCCAAGGCCAAATTTGCCTGTTACTCCAGGTATCTCTTGACTTCTTACTTTTGCATTCCAGTCCCCAATAATGAAAAGAATATCTTTTTGGGGTATTAGTTCTAGAAGATCTTGTAGGTCTTTATACAACCATTCATCTTCAGTCTCTTCAGCACTGCTGGTCAGGGCATAGACTTGGATTACTGTGATATTGAATGGTTTGCCTTGGAAATGAACAGAGATCACTCTGTCATTTTTGAGATTGCATCTAAGTACTGTATCTTGGACTCTTTTGCTTACTATGATGGCTACTCTATTTTTTGATGAAAGTGAAAGAGGAGAGTGACAAAGTTGGCTTAACACTCAACATTCAGAAAACGAAGATCCTGGCGTCTGGTCCCATCACTTCATGGCAAATAGATGGGAAAACAATGGAAAGAGTGGGAGATTTTATTTTTTTTGACTCCAAAATCACTGCCAATGGTGAGTGAAGCCAGGAAAATAAAAGACGCTTACTCCTTGGAAGAAAAGTTATGAACAACTTAGACATCATATTAAAAAGAAGAGACATTACTTTGCCAACAAAGGTCCTTCTTGTCAAAGGTGTGGTTTTTTCCAGTAGTTGTGTATCGATGTGAGAGTTAGACTATAAAGAAAGCTGATTGCTGAAGAATTGATGCTTTTGATCTGTGATGTTGGAGAAGACTCTTGAGAGTCCCGTGGACTGCAAGGAGATCCAACCAGTCAATCCTAAAGAAAATCAGCCCTGAATATTCATTGGAAGGACTGATGCTGAAGGTGAAACTCCAATACTTTGGCCTCTTGATAAGAAGAACCGACTCGTTGGAAAAGACCCTGATGCTAGGAAAGATTGAAGGCAGGAGAAGGGGACAACAGAGGATGAGATGGTTGGATGACATCACCAACTTGATGGACATGAGTTTGAGTAGGCTCCAGGAGTTGGTGATGGACAGGTGTGCTGTAGTCCATGGGGTGGCAGAGTTAGACACGGCCAGTGACTGAACTGAACTGAAGTGAGAGCCTTCTACATGCCAGGTGCCAGGAACGAACAGTCAAGAAAGAGTTCCAGTTTAACCAGTTGCACACACAAGGAAAGATGTTAAATTACATTTCTTGTGCCCATTTATTGTTATTGCATGCACCAAAATGTCCTTTTTTTTTTTTTTTTTTTAAAGAAGGAAGCTTCTGGGTACCTTTCAAGAGATCACCCTTGGACCAAGTCAGAATAGATGCTAAGATAACTTGGAGTTGAGTTTCCAAGTATTGTGTCTTATCCTAGCTTTTTTAGTCTCTCGTAGATAGTGTGATATTTCTGGCCTCAGGAGGAGAGGAGAACATCACAAACGCCTTTTCTGTCATCAGAAATTGGGTGGCATGTGGGAACAGTCACAATTTGAAAGGAGATCACATGGTCCACCCTAGTTTATAAAAGGCAGAATATCCAAAATACACTGTCTGTTGTCTGCTTTTCTCCCCTTGGTCCTTTCTTTCTGATTTCATGAAGAATATGTCCAAAGGGAAATGAGTTTTCTGTAGATAAATCAGTCTGCTGGCCCACAATATTGCACTTCCAGTGGACATGTCTGAAAAATGGGAAAAAGTACAAAAAGATTGAGCTGACTGTAAGATAAGGGAGGCAAAAATATTTTATTTGCAAAAGAAAAATCTTTTGGGTTTATGCTTGCTTTATTTCTGGGTTTTAGTTTGTGAACAGAATAGTATGAGAAGTGATGGAAATGAGAAAGCATTTTCTTCTACTGCATTCTTTTAAAAGGTATATTTCAGTAAACAGGTATCTTTTAAATCTGACTTCCTTTCCGTTAGGTGTGAGAGCAAGTTTAAAACCAATCTTTAAAATTCTAAGCACTAGTGAATTATAATTTCCAAAGAATGCTTGTGTGTTAGGGATTTAATTTTTTCTTAGAAAAATAAGGGTTTTAAACAGTATTAGCAATTAGAGGAGCCTGGTAAGCTGCAGTCCATGGGATCACTGAGGGTTGGACACGACTGAGCGACTTCACTTTCACTTTTCACTTTCATGCATTGAGAAGGAAATGGCAACCCACTCCAGTGTTCTTGCCTGGAGAATCCCAAGGACAGGGGAGCCTGGTGGGCTGTCATCTCTGGGGTCACACAGAGTCAGACACTACTGAAGTGACTTAGCAGTAGCAGCAATTAGAATTTAAATCAGTATTCAAATCGTGCATTCTATATAGAAACTCTTAGCATTATTTTTCAGTGTTTTTTAAATACAGTGGATAAAGACCTCAATGACAGTGAAAAATGATGTCCGCATTTTTCAAATTACGAGTAATTGGTAAAGTGAGAGCTTATTGCATTTTGTGAAACCATTGGAACGAGGTGTGAAGAACAAAGCACATGTACAAAAGATAGTAACAAAAATATCTGCCTGACATTGCTAAAGGACATTGATTACATACTAATATAAGGACCTTCTGTACATATAAGAACATATAAAGAAAGGCAATATTAGGATTTTTTTCCTCCCCAAATACATCCTTCCTATAAGGTGGTATGTGCAGTATATTGATTTGTATGATTTTACATATAGTGGAAGGTCAGAAAGAGGTGGAATGTGGGACTGCATTGGAAGCTTTTATTTCACTCACTGTGACTTGTCAGGTTGAATAATGTTTCCTCCATCTTTGACATCTGAGCCTTGTGGTACAGGATAAGGGTGTTTATTTTTTGTATTTAACGGTAACCTTTTATTTAATAACTGTTTAATAACTGTTTTCCAAAAGAGTTCCCACTGTCTGAAAAAAAGATTTTTCAGCTTTTTATGCTATGTATTAACCAAGCATTTTAAAACAGCACGTCTCATCACTCCCACAATCCCACTGTTTCTTGCTTCCCTCCTCCTTCTCTAGCTGCTCCTTCTGTCTCCTGGGGCAGCACTGACACCCTTCACCTCCAGTGTCCCCTGTTTTGGGAAACAGAATCACCTTCAGACAAGTTCTCAAGCCAAGACCCTTGACATTGGTAGCAGACATTGGAGGGGCCCCACTGTCCCTCCGCACTCCCCTGTATGGGGACCTATGGCTTCTGAGTGCTGCAAGTCTTTGACCACTGGAACCCATAAGGGGCTCCCACTCAGGACAGGCCAGTAGTGGGGTGGGGTTAATGCCCCCAAGAGCAGCCATCTTCCTAAGACTGACACGATGGCTCACCACTTAGTTAGAATCACCAAGGCGTGTTCCACACAGTCTTCAGAGGTCCCAAGCATGATCCATCATCAATCGCCCACAGTGACAGTCTGCTGGCTACTACACCTTTACTACCTCCCTTCTCTTCTTTGCCCTGAGCCCTACCTGGGCTTCTTGAGGTCTCCTTACAAATAAACTAGTGGCATCCAACTCCTTGTTTCACGGTCTGCTTTGGGATATTAGACATTGTCTTCTTTTCTCCTTTTCTTCTTCCTGAAGCCCTACTAGTTGCAGTTGCAAAATATAACTCACCGCCTCTGTGTCCCTGCGAATCTGCGGTTCTGCATGTGGGCCACTCTAGTTCTGAGTCTGCTCATTTATGTCTGTCATTTGGTCCAGCCCTTCTCCAGTCCATTCTTTTTCTTTGTTGACAGTGACAAAGTATGCATAATGTAAAAAATACCATTGTAACCATTTTAAGCACATAATTCAGTAGTGTCATGTACATCCACATTGTACAACCATCACCACCATCCATCTCCAGAATTTTGTCAGTGCTCTAAATTGAAACTCTGTCCCCATTTAACACTAACTCCCCATTCCTCAATCCTTTCAGCCTCTGGTAATATTACTTCCTGCCTCTATGCATTTGACTGCTCTGGGAACTTCATGTAACTGAAATCATGCAATATTTGTCCTTTTGTGTCTGGTTTATTTCACTTAGCATAATACCCTCAAGATTCAGCCATCCAGTCCATTCTTACAAGTGAAGGAAGAAGAATAATTTGTTTTTAATGGGAAAGCACAAGTTTGATGTTTCTAAGTGACAAAAAGAATTTATTGTCCGAAGTGATGTAAACAAAGTTGTTCAGAGACAAAGCTAACTACCCGTCAGACTTTACCCCATCTCAGCCCTTCAGAGGTGACTCTTGTTAACAGTCTGGCATGTATCTTTCCAGACTTTTCCCCAGGAAGGATAATCTTTCTAAAATATAAATCTCATGAAGTTACTCATGTGCTTCAAACCCTTCAGTGGCCTTCCATTACACCCAAGATCAAGTCCAAAATGATGACTCTGGCCCAGACATGCTGCAAGCCTGACCCCTGCCTACAGTGGAAGCCTGATCTCCCATGACCTCTTTGGTTCCCTCTCTAGCCACACTAGTCCACTTCTGGCCATTACACTTGCTCTTCATGTGGGTCTCTTCCTAGCTCTTCTCCTCCCTACCTATCACTTTGGCAACTTGATTGTCTTTTAGAGTTTATTTTAAAACTTAATTTTTTGAGAGTCTCCTTATCTAATAACTTTCTGCACACTACCCTGCACCCCCAACTTTTTCCTTCCTATACCACCTTGTTTTATACCTTTCTTGCCCTCCCAGTAATCTACTTTCTGTCTCTAGGTATTTGCTTGTTCTGGACATTGCATACTGATACAATCATGCCATAAATGGCTTTTGTGTCTGGCTTTTTTCAGCATGAGGTTATCAAGGTTCATCTACTTTGTAGCATGTATGAGTACTTGATTCCTTTTTATGACTGACTGGAGAAGACTCTTGAGAGTCCCTTGGATTGCAAGGAGATCCAACCAGCCCATTCTGAAGATCAGCCCTGGGATTTCTTTGGAAGGAATGACGCTAAAGCTGAAACTCCAGTACTTTGGCCACCTCATGCGAAGAGTTGACTCATTGGAAAAAACTCTGATGCTGGGAGGGATTGGGGGCAGGAGGAGAAGGGGACGACCGAGGATGAGATGGCTGGATGGCATCACGGACTCAATGGACGTGAGTCTGAGTGAACTCCGGGAGTTGGTGATGGACAGGGAGACCTGGTGTGCTGCAATTCATGGGGTTGCAAAGAGTCGGACACGACTGAGTGACTGAAGTGAACTGAACTGAAATATTTCATTGTATGGATATACCACATTTTGTTTATCTGTTCATTACTTGATGGGCATTTTGTTTGTTTCCACTTTGGAGTTATCGTGGATAGTGATAGTGTTGCTATGAACATTCATGCATGTGAGGACTTATGCTTTCATTTTTGGGGTGGGGGTGGTTAGATGTCTAGAAGTGGAATTGCTCGGTTGTATGGTAAATCTGTGTGTAACCTTCTAAGGATCATTTTCCTAAGATTTTTTAAAATTTTATTGAAGAATAGTTGATTTACAATGCTGTGTTAATTTCCTCTGTACAGCAAAGTGACTCAGTTTATATGCACATATGTGTTATATTGTGGTTGTTTAGTTGCTCAGTCATGTCCAACTCTTTGCAACCCCATGAACTATAGCCCACCAGGCCCCTCTGTCCATAGAATTCTCTAGGCAAGAATATTGGAGTGGGTTGCCATTCTCTTCTCCAGGGGGTCTTCCCAACCCAGGGATAGAACCCATGTCTTCTGCATTGCAGGCAGATTCCTTACCACCTAGCCACCTTGGAAGCCCCACGTGTGTGTGTGTGTGTATACTTTCCCTTTCTGGTTTGTCAGAGAATATTGGATATAGTTCCCTGTGCTATATGATAGGACCTTACTATTTATCCGTCCTGTATATAATAGTTTGTCTCTGCTAATACCAAACTCCCATTCCTTCCCTTGCCTATCCCCCCAACTTGGGAACCACAGATCTGTTCTCTGTACCTAAAGATTTTAAATGTCACCTTCAGTGGTTTTCTGGATACCACACTGTATGGATGCACCTAGAAAGTTGGTATTTTTTGTTGCCTTCTAAGAGAAGAAGTTGACTGTATTAATCCAGGAAATTGGAATGAGACAGGGGGAACTTGCCTGCTTCTCCTGTATGCTTACCCCAGATGATTGGGACTGAAAGAGATCCTTGGGGCAAAATGTTCCAACATTCACATGAAAACCCTGACCAAAGAAAATACTTACCTATATATTTAAGTATACGCTTATATAGAGAATATGTATATTTACAGGAATATATTTATGTGTATATTTAGATATTGTATTTAACACATAAGAAGTATTTTTCTTAGTTACACTTTTTCTCTGAACATTGGAGAATTTTAGTTGGCCTGTGAGCCTGGAATACAGATCATGATGCCAAATTCAGTCCCTTAATGGGTGAATGATAATTACATTGTATTCATCAGTTTAGAAAGCACAATATAAACAATATTAAGTTCCAAAATTTACAGGGTAATCTAATAAAGATATATTGGTGGTGTTCAAAAAACAGTTAAGGGAAACAGCTCCTGAGCCTTAAAAAAATAATGTACATCCTTTGCTTTTTTCCCCCAATCCCATCATTAGGTTGTAATTGGAGTAAATTTCATTAAATATCAAGTAGTTGAGTTTATTAGATTTGACAGCTTTGGGTAAGCACTTCTATGAATTTACTTGCATGCAATTTTCTTCTGAAATAGGGAAGGTTGGTGTCAATATAAAGGCAAACTATGATTTACAGAGAAGTTTCTCAACTATGGGACTCTAAGTGCTTAATTTTAGGTCTCTAAAAAGTATAAATTTATAACAAAAAGTCAGTCATTTACACAGTGAATCCTGGAAATAGCCCAATAAACTAAACCACTTTACATCCACATTGTACAACCATCACCACCATCCATCTCCAGAATTTTGTCAGTGCTCTAAATTGAAACTCTGTCCCCATTTAACACTAACTCCCCATTCCTCAATCCTTTCAGCCTCTGGTAATATTACTTCCTGCCTCTATGCATTTGACTGCTCTGGGAACTTCATGTAACTGAAATCATGCAATATTTGTCCTTTTGTGTCTGGTTTATTTCACTTAGCATAATACCCTCAAGATTCAGCCATCCAGTCCATTCTTACAAGTGAAGGAAGAAGAATAATTTGTTTTTAATGGGAAAGCACAAGTTTGATGTTTCTAAGTGACAAAAAGAATTTATTGTCCGAAGTGATGTAAACAAAGTTGTTCAGAGACAAAGCTAACTACCCGTCAGACTTTACCCCATCTCAGCCCTTCAGAGGTGACTCTTGTTAACAGTCTGGCATGTATCTTTCCAGACTTTTCCCCAGGAAGGATAATCTTTCTAAAATATAAATCTCATGAAGTTACTCATGTGCTTCAAACCCTTCAGTGGCCTTCCATTACACCCAAGATCAAGTCCAAAATGATGACTCTGGCCCAGACGTGCTGCAAGCCTGACCCCTGCCTACAGTGGAAGCCTGATCTCCCATGACCTCTTTGGTTCCCTCTCTAGCCACACTAGTCCACTTCTGGCCATTACACTTGCTCTTCATGTGGGTCTCTTCCTAGCTCTTCTCCTCCCTACCTATCACTTTGGCAACTTGATTGTCTTTTAGAGTTTATTTTAAAACTTAATTTTTTGAGAGTCTCCTTATCTAATAACTTTCTGCACACTACCCTGCACCCCCAACTTTTTCCTTCCTATACCACCTTGTTTTATACCTTTCTTGCCCTCCCAGTAATCTACTTTCTGTCTCTAGGTATTTGCTTGTTCTGGACATTGCATACTGATACAATCATGCCATAAATGGCTTTTGTGTCTGGCTTTTTTCAGCATGAGGTTATCAAGGTTCATCTACTTTGTAGCATGTATGAGTACTTGATTCCTTTTTATGACTGACTGGAGAAGACTCTTGAGAGTCCCTTGGATTGCAAGGAGATCCAACCAGCCCATTCTGAAGATCAGCCCTGGGATTTCTTTGGAAGGAATGATGTTCTGGACATTGCATACTGATACAATCATGCCATAAATGGCTTTTGTGTCTGGCTTTTTTCAGCATGAGGTTATCAAGGTTCATCTACTTTGTAGCATGTATGAGTACTTGATTCCTTTTTATGACTGACTGGAGAAGACTCTTGAGAGTCCCTTGGATTGCAAGGAGATCCAACCAGCCCATTCTGAAGATCAGCCCTGGGATTTCTTTGGAAGGAATGACGCTAAAGCTGAAACTCCAGTACTTTGGCCACCTCATGCGAAGAGTTGACTCATTGGAAAAAACTCTGATGCTGGGAGGGATTGGGGGCAGGAGGAGAAGGGGACGACCGAGGATGAGATGGCTGGATGGCATCACGGACTCAATGGACATGAGTCTGAGTGAACTCCGGGAGTTGGTGATGGACAGGGAGACCTGGTGTGCTGCAATTCATGGGGTCGCAAAGAGTCGGACACGACTGAGTGACTGAAGTGAACTGAACTGAAATATTTCATTGTATGGATATACCACATTTTGTTTATCTGTTCATTACTTGATGGGCATTTTGTTTGTTTCCACTTTGGAGTTATCGTGGATAGTGATAGTGTTGCTATGAACATTCATGCATGTGAGGACTTATGCTTTCATTTTTGGGGTGGGGGTGGTTAGATGTCTAGAAGTGGAATTGCTCGGTTGTATGGTAAATCTGTGTGTAACCTTCTAAGGATCATTTTCCTAAGATTTTTTAAAATTTTATTGAAGAATAGTTGATTTACAATGCTGTGTTAATTTCCTCTGTACAGCAAAGTGACTCAGTTTATATGCACATATGTGTTATATTGTGGTTGTTTAGTTGCTCAGTCATGTCCAACTCTTTGCAACCCCATGAACTATAGCCCACCAGGCCCCTCTGTCCATAGAATTCTCTAGGCAAGAATATTGGAGTGGGTTGCCATTCTCTTCTCCAGGGGGTCTTCCCAACCCAGGGATAGAACCCATGTCTTCTGCATTGCAGGCAGATTCCTTACCACCTAGCCACCTTGGAAGCCCCACGTGTGTGTGTGTGTGTATACTTTCCCTTTCTGGTTTGTCAGAGAATATTGGATATAGTTCCCTGTGCTATATGATAGGACCTTACTATTTATCCGTCCTGTATATAATAGTTTGTCTCTGCTAATACCAAACTCCCATTCCTTCCCTTGCCTATCCCCCCAACTTGGGAACCACAGATCTGTTCTCTGTACCTAAAGATTTTAAATGTCACCTTCAGTGGTTTTCTGGATACCACACTGTATGGATGCACCTAGAAAGTTGGTATTTTTTGTTGCCTTCTAAGAGAAGAAGTTGACTGTATTAATCCAGGAAATTGGAATGAGACAGGGGGAACTTGCCTGCTTCTCCTGTATGCTTTCCCCAGATGATTGGGACTGAAAGAGATCCTTGGGGCAAAATGTTCCAACATTCACATGAAAACCCTGACCAAAGAAAATACTTACCTATATATTTAAGTATACGCTTATATAGAGAATATGTATATTTACAGGAATATATTTATGTGTATATTTAGATATTGTATTTAACACATAAGAAGTATTTTTCTTAGTTACACTTTTTCTCTGAACATTGGAGAATTTTAGTTGGCCTGTGAGCCTGGAATACAGATCATGATGCCAAATTCAGTCCCTTAATGGGTGAATGATAATTACACTGTATTCATCAGTTTAGAAAGCACAATATAAACAATATTAAGTTCCAAAATTTACAGGGTAATCTAATAAAGATATATTGGTGGTGTTCAAAAAACAGTTAAGGGAAACAGCTCCTGAGCCTTAAAAAAATAATGTACATCCTTTGCTTTTTTCCCCCAATCCCATCATTAGGTTGTAATTGGAGTAAATTTCATTAAATATCAAGTAGTTGAGTTTATTAGATTTGACAGCTTTGGGTAAGCACTTCTATGAATTTACTTGCATGCAATTTTCTTCTGAAATAGGGAAGGTTGGTGTCAATATAAAGGCAAACTATGATTTACAGAGAAGTTTCTCAACTATGGGACTCTAAGTGCTTAATTTTAGGTCTCTAAAAAGTATAAATTTATAACAAAAAGTCAGTCATTTACACAGTGAATCCTGGAAATAGCCCAATAAACTAAACCACTCATTTGGCATCATAATAATTTTTTTCTTACTATTCCTGGATGAATTATTTTCATAAGTTCATTTTTAAGTCTTACCATCCAAAGACAACCACTGTTAACACTTGGGTGTGTTTTCTTTCAGTCTTTTTTCATGCATTTTTTGGTTTTCCGTGTGTGTGTGACACATTGATATTTATAGTCATAGTACAGACACAACACCTGATACTAAAACATGAACATTTTCTACATTTTTACAGTCTTTATGAACACAATTTAATATCAAATAAGCTTACCATAGCTTACTTAACTAATACCAGATTATTGGACATTATATTTTTTGTATGAGTGTTGTTATTATAAATGACATTAACCCAAAGATCTTTAGGAATAATATTTTTCCACATTTAATATTATTTCTTGGAATTAAATCATAAAGTAACAATATCTGGTTTCAAGATATCGACAGTTTAAAGGTTGTGATAGATACTGCCAGATTGCTTTTCTCAAATGTCTTATGAATTACTAGTCCAGCCAGCTTTGTTTCATCACATTGTTGGCAGCCTTTAATACCATCCTTTTTTCCCCAAAACTTTCTTAAATTTTGAGTGAAAATGGTATTTCTCTGTTTCTCAAATTGAGAGGTGTAATAGTTGTTTGTAATTTTTACTTACTGAAAACTTGGACATTTTTCTTGTATCTATTAGTCAATTACATTTTCTGGAAGGGCTACTATTATTTCATTATTTTTCTTAATTTGTGGTTAGAATATGGGGTGGAATCTATTCTTTTTGAATAAACCAGTATTTATGTATATGGTTTTGAACTGGTAAGTAACTAATACTAGAAATGTTTTAACCAAGATATTTAAGTGCTCTTTGAGAGCCATTATGCATGCATGCAGTCTTCTGTGAGCTTCTCAGCCCCTTTCAGGGTATGGATTTCACATCCAGGTGTATGGCCAGTAGCCATAAGATGGTTCTGATACTACAATTAAAGTGGCTTAATCCAATAAGTAGACGTCTTTGAACATGTTTTCCTTGAGGTGTTATTCTATGCAAAATTCTTGCTGTGATTCTCCTGCTTTCACAAAGCACTCCTACGGGAAAGAGTGATTTCAAACTTCACCTGTGCTCAAGTGAAGTCGCTCAGTCGTGTCTGACTCTTTGCGACCCCATGGGGTGGGATTCTCCAGGCAAGAGTACTGGAGTGGTGTGCCGTTTCCTTCTCCAGGAGATCTTCCCGCATTGCTAAGATGAATCCCATATTTTCAGCCAAAGTCAACAAATGGGAAAATAAATAAGTAACTATTGGCTTTGTAGTTGGGTCAGTTATGAGAGACAGAAGGAACTGGGGAAGTATGAGATATAGATGGACATAGTAAGAGCTAAGAATGTATTAAATACGTGGAGCCCCACACACTTAGAGGAGCACCAGAAATAGACTCACTAGATCTATAGAAATTCAGGGGGACAGAGGAGCACAGAAGAACAGAATATCACAGCATAACTTTCCATATTTAGAATTTTGTTAATAAAGGTTGTTAAATATAATTTTTGCAACTGTGGGTTGCAAAAATGTCAGTGGTGACGCTGACATTTTCAGTTCCATTTTCTTCTTCATCTAGAAGGATTTTGTCAAAGATCACAGGATCCCTAGTTCTGGATTCTACCTCCATTTAACAAGATGAAATGGCCTTTCCCATTAGAAGTGGTTTCTCCTTTCAATTTGGAAGGGGGCTATGCCCAGAGCTTGAGAGTACAGAGAGTTTGTTTAAGGTACTCAAACACACACACACAATTTCAGTTAGGATATATTAAACACATTTAATGTATAAGAAATTTGTGTAAGTAGGTAGTTCAACATAGGCCAGGTACCTTTCTGTCCCATAATCTCATGGTGCAGGTTTAGGATTTAAATGCCCCAGTCAGTCAGTCAGTCAGTCAGTTCAGTCGCTCAGTCGTGTCCGACTCTTTGCGACCCCATGAATCGCAGCACGCCAGGCCTCCCTGTCCATCACCATCTCCCGGAGTTCACTCAGACTCACGTCCATCGAGTCCGTGATGCCATCCAGCCATCTCATCCTCGGTCGTCCCCTTCTCCTCCTGCCCCCAATCCCTCCCAGCATCAGAGTCTTTTCCAGTGAGTCAACTCTTCGCATGAGGTGGCCAAAGTACTGGAGTTTCAGCTTTAGCATCATTCCTTCCAAAGAAAATCCCAGGACTGATCTCCTTCAGAATGGACTGGTTGGATCTCCTTGCAGTCCAAGGCACTCTCAAGAGTCTTCTCCAACAACACAGTTCAAAAGCATCGATTCTTTGGCGTTCAGCTTTCTTCACAGTCCAACTTTCACATCCATACATGACCACAGGAAAAACCATAGCCTTGACTAGGCGGACCTTAGTCGGCAAAGTAATGTCTCTGCTTTTGAACATACTATCCAGGTTGGTCATAACTTTTCTTCCAAGGAGTAAGCGTCTTCTAACTTCAGGGCTGCAGTCACCATCTGCAGTGATTTTGGAGCCCCCAAAAATAAAGTCTGACACTGTTTCCACTGTTTCCCCATCTATTTCCCATGAAGTGATGGGACCAGATGCCATGATCTTCGTTTTCTGAATGTTGAGCTTTAAGCCAACTTTTTCACTCTCCTCCTTCACTTTCATCAAGAGGCTTTTTAGCTCCTCCTCACTTTCTGCCATAAGGGTGGTGTCATCAGCATATCTGAGGTTATTGATATTTCTCCCGGCAATCTTGATT
>SJYX01005279.1:40271-77788 GCA_006410675.1 Oreotragus oreotragus
ACCTCTTTAAAATATCAGTTGCTCCAGTGATCTTCGATTGAGTTTAGTTTTCTGGCCAGTGCCCAGGTTGTGTTATTGATTAAAAGGAGCTCTAATGCCTTTAGAAGGCAATGGCACCCCACTCCAGTACTCTTCCCCGGAAAATCCCATGGACGGAGGAGCCTGGTGGGCTACAGTCCATGGGATCGCTAAGAGTCAGACGCGACTTCACTTTTCACTTTCATGCATTGGAGGAGGAAATGGCAACCCACTCCAGTGTTCTTGCCTGGAAAATCCCAGGGACGGCAGCGCCTGGTGGACTGCCTTCTATGGGGTCGCACAGAGTCAGACACGACTGAAGCGACACAGCAGCAGCAGCAGCAGCAGCAGCAGCAAAGCCTTTAGATGTGAGAAAGGCAGGCAGGCTATGGAGCTGACATTGTACTGTTAATATTTGGGTGCCTATTTGAATCCTTAACCAGGTGGAAGGCTCCATTTCTATACTGATACTTTTTCGCTTGAAAATTTTTATGTTAAGTTTGTGATTAAAAAGATATTTGGAACAGGAAATTTGGGGTTGAATATTTTAAAGGGCACTTGCGATCAAATGGTCACATTGACATTAAAATAAGTTTCATGATACATCAGATTTTTGAGTAGAAATGCATTCTGATGAACCCACTAGAGTAAGTTCTTTGCAAGATGAGCCCCTCTTCACCTTTCACAGCTGAGCTAACTAACTTGCCTGACTTGTTTCAAACCAGCAACAAATACTGAGAATGTCTGCATGTCAGATACTCTCCCTGATGCTGGGAACAAAGTAGGAAACAAAACAAGTAAGATCCCTACCTTCATAGAGCTTATAATCTAGTAAGGAAGATCATACAATAGATAACCAATAAATCAACCAGGTAAATTCCTATCCACCTACACACATTGTTATTGTTTAGTTGCTCAGTTGTGTCCAATTCTTTTGCGACCCCATGGACTGTAGCCTGCCAGGCTCCTCTGTTCATGGGATTTTTCCAGGCAAGAATACTGGAGTGGGTTGCCATTTCCTTTTCTAGGGGATCTTCCTGACCCAGGGATCAAATTGCAGGCAGATTCTTTACTGCTGAGCCTCTTGCATATATATATAGAAAGTACTACCAGTGGTAAGTAATCCACGAAAAATAAAATAGATAGTGTCATCGAGCAGAGTCAGAGAATACTTCTTCCTTAGACTTGAAATATAAGTTGAGATCAGAGATGCTGAACATGTAAATATCAGGGGCGTGGGGGCGGAATTTAACATAGGAGATGAGAACAATTGATCCAAAGCCCCTATGGTGGGGAAAGCTTGAAGTGTTCAAGGAACAGAAGGAAAATCAACAAAGCTAGAGTGGAATAAAGTGAATAGGAAGGCAGGATACATAGACAAGTGTTCATATGTGTCCCGGTAAGTTAAGTAATGAGGTGAGGTTGTCTCTTTGCACTAGAAGTCATTGGAAGATTTGAAACAGGGAAATGTCATAAATTTGATTTTGCTTTAAAAGATATTCTAGGCTATGTAAATTGAGACTTTAGAGACGTTAGAGTGGAAGCAGTTACAAAGCTATTGCAATAATCCAAAGGAGAGATTCTGTTCTCTTAGATCAAGGTAGTAGTAGTAGTAGTAGTAGTATGGGTGCTAAGAAATGGTTGTATTCAGGTCAAGTTGACTTATTGATGTATTGATTGAAGGTTGGAGTGGCCAGGGGAAAAAGAATCAAAGACAAATTCTGGATTTTGGCCTGAACAACTGGGTGAAAAGTGGTACCATTACTGAGATGGAAAAGCATGCACAAGAACTGATTTGGGGGAGGGGACTCACTCAAGACCTCTGTTTGGAATGTGCTCAGTTTGAGATGATTTTTTAAACAGCTGAAGGCATAATTAAGGATCACCCAGAAATGATTTTTTAAAAAGAGGTCCAAGAAACCTAGTCCCGGGGTTCTCCAACATTTAGAAGCTGGAAAGGGGAGAAAATCAGCAAAGGAGTCTGAGAAGAATCAGAGTTAGAGAAGAAGAATCTCAAGAAAGTGTGTAGCCCAAAAACCAGTGAAGAGAGTGGGTCAAGAAGGAAGATAAGAGAGTTCCAGGTGGCCTAGTGGTTAGGATTCCAGCCTTTCACTGCCATAGCCTGGGTTTGATCCCCAGTCAGGGAAGTAACATCCTGAAAGCTGCATGGTGCTTCCTAAAAAATAAAGACATCAATGCAGATCCTACAGATATTTAAAGAGAGAGGGAGGACAAGACCAGAAGCTGCTAAGAAGACAAGTAATTTAAGGACCAAGACTGGACTGTAGGGTTTGCACTATGAAAATCACTGGCATCCTTGACAAGAGTAGCCTAGGTGGAATGGTAAGGAAGAAAGTCTGATTGCAGTGAAATGGGGAAATAGAGGCAATGGCTGAAGATTACTCTTTGTAGTATTATGAAGAGATGCAGAGGGAAGGGGTTTTAGCTAAAGGAGATATTGGGCCACAGTTAGGTTTTTTGAAGATGGGAGATACCAGAGCAGTTTTGTTTGCTGATAACAGTGATCCAAGAGAGAGGGAGAAATTGATGTTGCAGGAGAGAAAGTATATGATTAGAGGTTCAAAACCCTGGGGGGAATAAGATCCAAAGAGAGTCACGAAAGTTGACTTCCTTAAAGAAGCCACTTCATTTGAGTCATAAGAGGTAAAGCAGCACATATAGGCACAGGTGAAGGTATATAGCTGGATTTATTATGAAAAGATAAAAGAGTTATTTTATTTTCTCAATAAAAAATGAAGCAGAGTCATTAGTCGAAGAGAGCTGTGGTCAAGGGTTAGTGTCATGGAAGTTTAAGAAGAAAAGGTATGAAATAGCCATTTTGGACAGTGGGATGTGTGAAGATACCTGTCAAATAGGCTTCCCGAGTGGCTCAGCAGTAAAGAGTCCACCTGCCAATGCAAGAGATGCAGAGGAAGTGGGTTTGATCCCTGGGTCAAGAAGATCCCCTGGAGAAGGAAATGGCAAACCATTCCAGTATTTTTGCCTGGAGAATCCCATGGACAGAGGAGCCTAGCAGGCTACAGTCCATGGGGTCACAAAGAGTCAGACACAACTGAGCGACTAAACAATCTGTTGAATACAATGGTCTTAATTTTAGAAAAGAGATTGCAATATTAATTCCAAGGATTACTAATCAAAAGATATTGCTTAGATTGCTCCAAGTCCATGATAAAAATGTTAACAACAGAGAAAAAATTGCTTTGCCTCTTCTCTGCTATGGTCAGTGGGCATTCATACAGTCTATGATACAGTTTATCCACTTGTTTTGTATAGGTTAAAAATAAGGTGGCTTAAGATCCAGTCATATTTTTGTTCTATCAACTCTGCCTGCAAGGGACATCCCTGTTTTACAGACTGGAATTAAAAAGAGTTTGGAAGTTACTTGCCAAAGATTTCACAGGGCCTAAGGGACAGAGTGAGATCGGAACCTCATTCTTCCAATTTCAAGGCCAAATACTTCCTAAGATGCTGGATTCATTCATTCATCGGTTATTTACTCAGTATACACCATCCAACAGGCAATGTGCTGAGAGCCTTATATAGTTGGCCTAAATTTCTTTTTACAACTACTTGACGAGGTAGGGAGTAAATAAGGGGGTGATAGATGATGAGATGGTCGGATGGTATCACTGACTCAATGAGCATGAGTTTGAGCAAGTTCTGGGAGAGAAGGACCTGGTGTGCTGCAGTCCGTGATGTCACAAAGAGTCAGGTACAACCGAGCAACTAAACAACAAGTACTTCCACTCCTTTACAGATCAGGGACTTGAGGTTTAAAGAAGAAGGATGCATTTATTTAATCACCTAATTCATGGTAGGCCGTGAATATGAGAGGGGTTGAATTTTTTAGAAAGAAGAAGATTTCCTTTTTAAAGTGATACAAAGGCAATTTCACACAAGGAATTAATAAAGACAATTGGATTGGTAAAGATTGGGGCCCACTGCTCAGCATGAAATCTAGATATTCTGGCTAAAAGCACCCAAATTTGTTTCTGATTTGGGATAACTGAGTAGATGTCCTAAGGTGAATGAGGAAACTCGATCCCAGCTACAGATACCCCTGAAATAATTTGCCCAGACAGCAGTAGCTATTGTTTTCCTGTACATTTTGGCACTAGTATTTATTTTTGTGTGGCAGGTCCTCTTTTGATATTAACCTGACAACTGAATCCAGGGCCTCTCACTGAGATTTAGAAATTTTTTTTTTTTACTTTTTTTTTTCTTCCTTAGAAAGAATTGAACCTAACGAACACATAAGTAATTTCATCCGAGTTCCATTTGAGGCCTTGTCTTCACAGACGTTGCCAGCTCATTTTGGCTTTCTGAAAGGCTTTTATCAAACCACAGGCTGAGTTTTGAACAGACACGGAGTGCTTTCAACCTATCTTTGAACTGTTGATATGAAATAACAGGAAAATCCTCTTTCCAAAAGTAACTTGAGTGAGAAGTTTAAAATAATAGAACTCTCAAAATAGTCTTGGGGATTTAGATGCAAATTCTGCCTCAGCCGTAAATGGCCTCCTCATTCTTATTGTGCTGCTAAGTCACTTCAGTCGTGTCCGACTCTGTGTGACCCCATAGACAGCAGCCCACCAGGCTCCCCCATCCCTGGGATTCTCCAGGCAAGAATACTGGAGTGGGTTGCCATTTCCTTCTCCAATGCATGAAAGAGAAAAGTGAAAGTGAAGTCGCTCAGTCTGTCCGACTGTTAGCGACCCCATGGACTGCAGCCCACCAGGCTCCTCCGTCTGTGGGATTTTCCAGGCAAGAGTACTGGGGTGGGGTGCCATTGCCTTCCCCGCATTCTTATTGTAGGTGATCTAAAAGGGGTAACATATTCATTGTTATGAAAACCTCGACTCTGGGCTCCTAACCCACCTTGGGGTTGGGGGGCTGGTTAGGGCAAATTGTCTAGAGCCTGAGCCACATTTTGGGGGGTGAGATGAAGCTAAGTGAAATCTTTCCAGTATAAGAAAGGTCTGGAAACACTAAATTGTGTGGGATATGGAAAGAATCATCGGGGGGTGGGGGGGTAGGATTTCAGTATTGCTGGAGTATGAGGTGCCAGGTGGGGAGCCTAAGGATGAGATAGAAAGTTGGCAGGGGCGAAGTCCTGCTGGATCTTTAGGGCATTAGGGTAAGATGGGAGAAGGGGCCAGGGAAATTAAAAGGTGAATTCCAGGTTTCATTCTACGGGCTCCTGGGTAAATGACTGGGCCCTAGTTATGAGTCAGAAAAAAACCTGGGAAAATGGATAGGAGTTGATCATTCACAAGTTTCAGATTTGTCAGTTATCCCTATATTGTAAATATGCTGAAAACTAGGGATTTCCTTACTGGTTTGATGAACAGCCCTGCTTTGTAGTTGGAAGGGCTGCCATGTTTGAAGCCATGTGAGAAGCTAATGCATCAGTAAAACCCCAAGAAAATGGCGTCCTTTGCTGAAGCCATGTCACTATTAATGAGCTGAGGCCCAGATAGTAGTTTAGAGCAGAGGTTCTAAGCTGGTAGCCCATGGGCCTTCCTACTGTACTGCATGTCTTGAAAGAAGAAGAAAGAGAGAAACTTCTAGTTTTATTCTTCGTAGGACACATTTTCCTTCTCGTTTCACTATTTTCCACTTGGTGGAACTAAATACACTTTTCAGCCTCTCCAGGAAGCTCCCTTTCCAGATACATTACAGCCATCTTCTTCCCACTGCTCTGGTGCCTCTCTTGTTGGGCGTTGTTCTCGTCTTGAAGCAAATCATGCTTGGGAATCAACTCCTTGACTGTGTGCAGCTTAAGGACAATGGTGTGGTTGAGAATGTTTGACATGTAGGGGGAAATACAGGACGACTCTTTCTGAGAGGGGTTTCTGTGACCAACCTACCACCAGTTATAGTCACATTGACCAAATGGACCAGTTGCTTTTGCTTGGGAATCAACTCCTTGACTGTGTGCAGCTTAAGGACAATGGTGTGGTTGAGAATGTTTGACATGTAGGGGGAAATACAGGACGACTCTTTCTGAGAGGGGTTTCTGTGACCAACCTACCACCAGTTATAGTCAACATTGACCAAATGGACCAGTTGCTTTAGGATAGTATTTCCCAAAATATATAAGGAGACATTTCTGCCTTTGAGAAAGTCATTTTCATCCCCTTTCGCCCAATAGGTTATAGAGACTAAGAAATGATATAAATAGTACATACAGCACCTGGGGCTTCCCAAGTAGCTCAGTAGATAAAAAATTCGCCTGCAATGCAGGAGATGCAGGAGACATGGGTTTGATCCCTGGGTGGGGAAGAGCCCCTCAAGGAGGGCATGGTAACTCACTCCAGTATTCTTGCCTAGAGAATTCCATGGACAGAGGGGCCTGGCGGGCTACAGTCCATAAGGTCGCCAACAGTTGACACGACTGGAGCGACTGAGCATACACACAAGCATACGTATGTAGTATCTGCTGATGCAGGTATGTGTGTTAGTCACTGAGTCATGTCCAACTCTTTACAACCCCATGACCTGTAGCCCGGCAAGCTCCTCAGTCCATGGAATTCTCCAGGCAAGAAGAAGGGAATCTTCCTGACCCACAGATGGAACCTGAGTCTCCTGAATTGCAGGCAGATTCTTTACTAGAGCCACCTGGGAAGCCCTGATGGAGACATGCAGTACATTAATTAAAGACTTTGAAAGTCCATCTGGATGGAAACCAGTTTAACTTGTGTGTGTGTGTGTGTGTGTTTATTTTATTTTACAGCAGCTTGGTAACATATTACTAACAGCCACTGTTGATACAGAAAATGTCAGCAAACATTTGAACGTTTGTACTTAAACAGTGCTTCACTCATCTTTAAGTTGGGTGAACCTTAAGTATTCTGCAATTAAAGATATACATATGTGTGTGTGTGTGTGTGTGTATATATATATATATATATATAGTCTAAGAAAATCCACCTATTTCACACTTCAAATAATCATCCTCATAATTTTGACTTTATAGCCAATTTTAGCAAATAGAGATACAATTGACATGTACCATTCATTATATCAGTTTCAAGTACACCACATAAAGTTTCAATATTTGTATATCTATGAAATGATCACCAAAATATGTCTAGTTAACATCCATAACCACATAGGTGATGTGTGTGGATGTGTATTGAGAAGGAAATGGGAACCCACTCCAGTATCCTTGCTGGAAAATCCCATGGATGGAGGAGACTAGTTCATGGGGTTGCAAAGAATCAGACATGACTGAGTGAATTCACTTTCAACACACAGGTACAAATTTTTTTCTTGTGATGAGGACTCTGAAGATCTACTTTCTTAGCAATTTTCATATGTACAATGTAGTATTATTAATTATAGTCACCATACTATACATCACATCACGATGACTTAGTTTATAACTGGAAGTTTCTACCTTTTGACCACTTACTTGATTTAATGTTTTTTTCCCCCAGATCTTTCTTATTGTGAAAAATTTCAAGGACTTATACAGTCAACACTCATATACCTACCAACTAAATTCTGTGGTTAACTTTTTTGCTGTATTTGCCTTATTCCATATTATCTATCTATCCGTCCTGCTCTTGATCCATCAATCCTTCTTATTTTGTGATGCATTTCAGAGGAAATGACAGCATCAGAACCTTTTACCTCTAATTACCTTAGCATGCCTATCCTCAACCAGCTTTGTTTGAATCTGCATTTCCTGGTTCCAGCAGAGCACAGAAATCACATGTTTTTTATTAACACCTCTGGAGGTCACCCAAATTTCATTCTCCACAGGGCAGGCTTTGGGATAATGCTTTGGGGTTGTGAAGACACCACCTATATCATGAAATCTTGGATTATTTAAAGTTATTGTCTTGTCTCATGTAGACTAATCACAGAATGGAAAGGGGGTTGATCTAATCACTTCATTTTATAGATGGGGTAAGTGAGGGCTAGACAGGTGAGGACTCATACTTTTCTACAGAATGCCTTGTCCTTGGATGAGGCTCCGTTTTCCCTTCACTCTAGTCCTTGTACACCGCTGACTGCCTTGGTCTCTGGCTCACAAGAGTGTTTCTGAAGTGAAGTAAAACTCNAGGTGAGGACTCATACTTTTCTACAGAATGCCTTGTCCTTGAATGAGGCTCCGTTTTCCCTTCACTCTAGTCCTTGTACACCGCTGACTGCCTTGGTCTCTGGCTCACAAGAGTGTTTCTGAAGTGAAGTAAAACTCCTGGGCCAGGCTCCAAACTAGGCTCCCAAGTGACTGCCTTGTAACTTCATTTCTTCCAGTTACTTGTTAATCTCATCCAAATTTCTTTTCCTTTACAATGCCCACATTTTATTCTCTTCTGGAATTCCAAGTTGATCATCTCAGTTTTGGTGAATGGAGCTGTTTAAATGAGAAGTATTAAAAGTATTCTACAGCAGACTTCTGACCCTTTTCTGGGCATTTGTAACACCCAGCTCTTTCAGAGACTAGGGTGTAGAGAGTGGGTGAGCCGAAGTGGGAATGATATCTCTTGCAATTTTATATTCCACCTTAAGGATGTTCGTGATTCTAAAAACCATATTGGTAAAAAAAATTTTTTTTAATCATGTTGCTAATCCATAGGAGGGCTGCTGTCATGGCAATGAGATGTTTCACCCTTAAATCATAATCAGGGAAATTATGGTGGAATCATATGATTATTTTCAGTACTTCAAAAATAGTATTGCTAAAGGATTGTGTTTATTTATTTATATATATTCCACTGAATTTCCAAAAGGATTCAAGGCAAGTGAATTAAATGATTATAGTTTTATGTGCCAATTTAAAAAATGAAGACTATAACACACATATTTGGGAAAGACTAAGCTGGAATATAATCAGGGAAATTATGGTGGAATCATATGATTATTTTCAGTACTTCAAAAATAGTATTGCTAAAGGATTGTGTTTATTTATTTATATATATTCCACTGAATTTCCAAAAGGATTCAAGGCAAGTGAATTAAATGATTATAGTTTTATGTGCCAATTTAAAAAATGAAGACTATAACACACATATTTGGGAAAGACTAAGCTGGAATTTCTGGATTTGTCTCCTTTTTTCTTGGGAGATCATACTGAGGTAAGACAAGAACAAATTTCTCCCACCACGATTGTAGAACACAAAAGATTACCCCACTCCTTTCATACTTAAAAAAAAGACAAGAGCTTGGCTATGAAACAAGACTCATGATGATGGCTGACATTTTAGGAAAATGCAGTAATTTACATATAAAGCGTGATAAAATGATTTGTATGGTTTTAGACGTATTCTCAGAGAAGGCGATGGCACCCCACTCCAGTACTCTTGCCTGGAAAATCCCATGGATGGAGGAGCCTGGTAAGCTGCAATCCATGTGGCCGCTGAGTCAGACACGACTGAGTAACTTCACTTTCACTTTTCACTTTCACGCATTGGAGAAGGAAATGGCAACCCACTCTAGTGTTCTTGCCTGGAGACTCCCAGGGACGGGGGAGCCTGGTGGGCTGCCGTCTCTGGGGTCACACAGAGTCGGACACAACTGAAGCGACTTAGCAGCAGCAGCAGCAGATGTATTCTGAAAGGCCTTGGAAAGCAGTCTCATTGTAGTATTTCAGAAGCAGCACATCTGGAGAAAGGTTTCTATGGCAACTCATGAAAGTTTGATTTTTTTTTTCTCTCCTTTTCAAGAGCATAAATCATCCTATGGCCTAAGGCTTCAGTAAAGGTCTCCTGTATTTTAGCAGCTATTGCCATTTGTTTTGGGGGTTGTATATTTTGACTGTCTAAGAGAAAACAGAGCAAAGGGCTTCCAAGAAGGCTTGGAAGTCTTACATTTTTCGTATTTGGGAGCAAGATGTCAATAATCTTATTCTAGACTTTGCTTCTCCATGATCAAATGGGCCCATTGGTATGTTTGTTTATAGCATGTGTTATTTCAGTTTTCAAGAAAGTTGTGGGACTTGCCTGGTTGTCCAGTGGTGAAGACTTCGGCAGTCCCAAAGTAGGGGCAGGAGTTCAATCCCCAGTCAGGGATCTAAGATTCCCCCACATGCCATGTGGCACTGCTGAAAAGAAAAAAAAAGAAAGTTGTGATCAGTATGTTCTCAGGAAAGAGGAGTCAGTCTATACTTAAGAAGGAGGAACTGTTTGGCCAAAGCATCTCCTAATCAGTAGTTTAGTGGAGGTGTCCTACTGTCTTCACGTCTGCCTGTGAATGACATGGTCCTGGGGTTTTGCACACTGATATGCTTAAGGTGGTTTTTTATCAATATATCCTTTCCAAGAAAGTCAATAAAGAAATATTCTGTTTTTAGAACTCAGAACAGTTTGAGAAATTGTTTTAAGCAACTTTGGCCTTTGTGTATTATAGGTAGTCACGTGACTAATGGAAAACACCCAGGACACAGAAACAGAGCTAAACTTTAGACCAGCCTCTGCCATCGCTAATTGTGTCACAGTGAGCAAGCCCTTGAGAATCTCTTTGAGCCTCCTTTTTCTAATCTGAAAAACAGGATAAACAACGCGAGTCTCAAAAGCTTATTGTTAAGAACTGAATGTGTGTGAGTACTGGAAACTATAGTGCTGTACCAATGTAAGGTGGTTATTTTAATTCATTGGCTGGCTTTCTTTCCAGCTCTTTTTCTTTGGTAAAGTCCCATTACCATTTCTGGTGTGACAAGAAGAAATCAGTTTCAATGTGCATAAATATTTTAGTTTTCTTATACTATGTTAAATATGGTTATAGAGACACCACTGCAGGCAGTTGTTTATTTCTTGACTAAGTAATTAAATATCATCTTTGCTGAAGGCTATTAAATGAATCCAGGTATGTGCCAACTGTGTACTCACATTGAGAACAAAAAGACTATGTAATTAAATTCTTATCATTCAGGAAATAAGTTCTCTGAGTTTTGAGGCCACAGCATGAGTTATTCAGGCTGATGCAGTGAAAGAGGGGGGATGCAATCCAACCACTGCTAGCCAAGCATCAATGTGAGCTGTATTCACCTGAAGAAAGGATGCTTTCCTGAAACTTACCTGCTACTAGTGTAATTTCTTCTTTCTTCCTGTAATTTACACAAAGGCATGGAATGTGCTAGCAGTGGCCATGGTATTTATGTGGTTCGTGATGTTCTACAGAAGGCTTTCAGTGTTTCATCATTCAGTGTGAGGAAGACTGCTTTCCATGTTTGTTTTCTGGAGTTACATCGCCTAGATTTGAATACTGGCTCTATTGGTTGCCAGCTGTGTGACCTTGGGTACATTACTTGACCTCTCTGTGCTTTGCTTTTTACATCTGCCAACTTCATAGAGTTGTTAGGAGAACAAATAAATTCTTATATGTAAAACATTTGGAATTGAAACTGGCATATAGTCAGTGCTCAAAATATTCCCATCTTTTGGGAAGTAAACCACTAAACTACTCATTAAGAAATGCTTTGACCAAACAGTTCCTCCTGTTTAAGTCCAGACTGACTCCTTTTTCTTTAGAACACACTGATCACAACTTTCTTTCTTCTTCTTCTTCTTTTTTTTTTTGGCAGCACTGCAGGGCATGTATGATCTTAGTTCCCTGACCAAGGATTGAACCCGTGTCCACCTGCCTCTATACTCTGTGTTGGAGAGTTCAGCAATTAATGTCTGAATTACCTATGTAATTACCTATGTACCTATAAATGCCACTTTCCTTTAATGAATTTAGTCTCACATTGGTGATATTTTTTCTTCTTACCCCAGCCACTTTTGTGTGTGTGTGTGCATGTGTTAAATAACTGAAAAGGCATTCTTTGTAGAGACATCAAAGTATTCCAGTTCTTTGATTAGAAGGTCACTTGGTTGTTTCTAGAATTTTCTCATAAAACCGTTGCTTTGTCAGAGATGACAGAGGTGATGAGGGCTATTTGCATGTTTTTGGCTTTTTTCCTTCCTGAGAGCGTGCTTATAAGGTTTACTAGGGTTATAAGTTTAGAGATGCTTTGAGGTACCGTGAATTTTTTTTTTCTCAGTTTTGATCAACATGATACTTTTTTGGTAACTTTAAACTGAGAAAAAGTCCTTTGTAACATGGAAGTACTGATATTTGATAATGTTTCCAGAACAATTAGCTTTGTATTTCAAAATGCCGAAAAATTCTGTTAAATATCAGCTTTTGATAGGAAGGACATGAGACAGACTGACAAAGCGAAGAGTGAGGCAGATGGTGATTTTGATTTTTATCTTCCTTCAACTCCCAGCTCCTTCACTGTTCTTACGACTCTTAGAAGAGGCCCTTTTGTTCCTTGCACTGTGTACTTTTCAGTCTCCTACAGTCTCTAACTCTTAAGCCCTTTTCCATGGCACAAAACAGGATGCATAGAATGTTAATAATGCTGCAAACCACTGATTTCTAGGTATTTAAAATAATTTGTGTATCTAATACAGATTGAAATATCCAAATAATTGAGATAGTCATCACCTTGAGGAAACATTTTCCAAGTGAACTACGTAGAAAAGGAGATGCAATATTTTGATCATTTCATGCCATTAGGCTTTCATCTACCGTTTCGTCAGCTATGCCATACTATGCTTATTCACCCAAAGGAGACTCCCTGAGGCAAAATACCATAGATCCTGCACCGTTTAGAACTAACAAGTGAGGTGATCTTATCAGTGACCTGTCTAGGACACATAGGGGCTACTTCTGAAAGTGCCAAAAAATCACTTGTTTGTGACATATTCATTGATCCTGCATATTAAACTCAAGTTTTTATTAGCTTTTTAAAAGTAGGCAGCGATTGTATACTTGTCTCTAAACTGGTTGCCTAAGGAGTCTGCCACAATGTGGGAGACTTGGGTTTGATCCCTGGGGAGGAAATGGCAACCCGCTCCAGTATTCTTGCCTGGAAAATCCCATGGATGGAGGAGCCTAGCAGGCTGTATGCAGTCCATGGGGTCACAAAGAGTCAGACACAAGTGAGAGACTTTACTTTCACTTTCAAACTGATTGCAAAAATTAAATCTCTGTTTAAAAGAAAAACCAATATTATAAGATTCTTCTGTTTAGATGGCAGCAGAATGTTTTTAAGACATTGCATCAATCTGTGTATAGAGTTATTACATTTTTAACTTTTGCTTTTTGGTCCAAGGGTGGTGGCTAAGAATTCCAGTTTGGGGCTGAACCCTCACCATTTACTAACTGTATAGTCTATGGCAGGTCAGTGAATGTCTCTTAATCTCCATTTTTTTTTTCTTTTTAAAATGAGGATAATAATACCTGTCAATACTGTGGTGAAAATCAAATGGGTTTTTTATGTGAAATGCTACTTCTTCACACGGAGCAAAGCAACGTTCAATGCTTTATGATGGTGTTTGTTATTATCGTAGATATTTTCTTTTTCCTTTTTTTAGCTGTTACTGCATTGTGTCAGGAATGATTTCCTAAGGGTTTCAACAGCACTGCTTACATTGTTTAGTGTTTCTACTTTATATTATTTTTCACATTTTAAAATTCTCAGACTTCCAAGAGAATATACCATCTCTCCTATTTTTGTTTTATGGCAAAATGTGTTAAAAGTTCCAAATTACTGACATAAACATGAACTCTTGGGAAACAACCCTGTTGGCAGCCCAGGGGGCTCTGGGTCCTTAGTTGTTTGCTTATCTTTTGATTAATCAAACCATTAATCCTTTTGCCAGTCATCAGTGAGGAATCCCTTGAGAGTTCAGTTGCTCAGTTGTGTAACACTGAACAACACCATGGACTGTGGACTGTAGCCCACCAGTCTCCTCCATCCATGGGATTTTCCAGGCAAGAATACTGGAGTGGGTTGTCATTTCCTCCTCCAGGGGATCTTCCCAAGCCAGGGATTGAACCCACATCTCCTTGTCTCCTATATTAGAAGGCGAATTTACCACTGAGCCACTGGGGAAGCCCCTCCCTTGAGACCTACTTGTAAACAATCTTTTAAAATTTTCTTTATTAAAAATTTTTTTATTGAGGGATATAACTGGTTTACAATATTTGGGTTAATTTCTTCTGTATAGCATAGTGACTCTGTTATATATCTCTCTCTATATATATATATACACACATACATTTTTTTAAAAGTGTTTTTTCCATTGTGATTTATCAGAGGATATTTAATATAGTTTTCTGTGCTGTACAGTAAGACCTTGTTGTTTATACATCTTGACAATCTTAGTAACCTCTGGACCAGACTCCAACTCCTCAGTTTCTTTGGTACCCTAAAACTCCCTCTTCCTAAAATGCAGAGGATGAGATGGTTGGATGGCATTACCAACTCAATGGACATGGGTTTGAGCAAACTCCAGGGGATAGTGAAGGACAGGGAAGTCCATGGGGTTGCAAAGAGTCAGACACAACTTAGCGACTGAACAGAAACAAACTGCAAGGACTTTCTTTAAGCCATTGTTATTTGGGTCAATTATTTTTCAAATCAGTCTTTGTCAGTTGATGTCCAACAAGCATTTTGAATACCACCCCACATGAGCATGAGTGAGACAAATTGTGAGGTATTTCCCACAACATATTTTTGTATTGCTCTATTTAAAGATACTTTTGTAATTTCTATTTATGCGTTTTTAAGGCACACGAACCTAGAGAACTCTTGTCAATGATTTGATAAGACCCTGGCTCGTTCTAGTAAATGTTTCTGTATAGCATCAGGTACTTACTTAATAGTATCTTTTGTGGAATATAAAATACTAGTGTATTTCATTCTGAGCCACTTTTTAAGCCTCAACATGCTTAGCAAGTCTATCTGACTTCCATGATAACTACTGTTACTATGGCTGCATGTTATTTCATATTTCATTTGTTGAACTGATGCTTGATAAGAGAGATGGCATTGAATCGTGGCCAATTTTGACTCAATAGAAAGGTTTTCTATTTTTTTCCTTATGGAGGTAAAATTGGGAAACTGTAGTTAAAAATCCAAGCCTTGTATTTCTAAATTAGGGTTGTGCAATGCTCGTGCACACTGTGTGTGGGGGGTGAACTTTGGCACCATCACCCCACCACCTGCTGGATGTTCTGGCCTTGACCCCAAGGACAGTTATCAGAAGGTGGATTAACTCAAATAATGAAATGTCACATCAGCCTTGTTAAAAAAAAATGGGCTTCTTCTTTTAGGACAGCTCACAGAGGGTGAATGGAGCTTTGTCTTTTCATTATGGCTTCAGTGGTAGACTCATTTCTTATGTTCCGTGGATTCTTATCAAACCACAAGATACAAGTGTGCTTTCAAAACATGGTGACGCAAACAAAGTGAAAAACACTTTTGAAGTGTAATTTCTCCCTGAAGCAGAAATTGAGAGATGCGATCTATGAAAAGGTTGGCTCCATGGCCCCATGGAAACCAATGCTCATAGTGATTATAGAAGTGGACACTGGAGTGAAACTGCCTGGCTTTGCTGCTGGCTCATTATGTGATCTTGGACACCTCTTTGTGCTTCAGTTTCTTCAGCCATAAAATGGGAATACCAATAGTACCTTTTTAAAAATTGGATTGCTGTGAAAATTCATTGAATTGATACAATAAAACACTCAGAATAGCATCTGAAACGTGCACACTATAGGAATATGAGCTGTTTTTGTAGGGATTTTTTTTCTCACTTGTACTTGTGCTCAGTTGCTCAGTCATGTCTGACTCTTTGCGACCCCATGGACTGTAGCCCGCCAGGCTCCTCTATCCATGGAATTTTCCGGTCAAGAATACTGGAGTGGGTTACCATTTCCTCTTCCAGGGGATCTTCCTGACCCAGGGATTGAACCTGTGTCTCCTGCATTGGCAGACGGATTCTTTACCACTGAGCCACCAGGGAAGCCCTTTTTCACACTGCTGCTGCTGCTAAGTCACTTCAGTCATGTCTGACTCTGTGCAACCCCATAGATGGCAGCCCACCAGGCTCTCCCATTCTTGGGATTCTCCAGGCAAGAACACTGGAGTGGGTTGCCATTTCCTTCTCCAATGCATAAAAGTGAAAAGTGAAAGCGAAGTCGCTCAGTCGTGTCCTACTCTCAGCGACCCCATGGACTGCAGCCTACCAGGCTCCTCCGTCCATGGGGTTTTCCAGGTAAGAGTACTGGAGTGGGGTGCCATTGCCTTCTCCGCTTTTTTACACTGCTGCTGCTGCTAAGTCGCTTCAGTCGTGTCCAACTCTGTGCGACCCCATAGATGGCAGCCCACCAGGCTCCCCTGTCCCTGGGATTCTCCAGGCAAGAACACTGGAGTGGGTTGCCATTTCATCTAAAAGTTCCAGAACTATTATTTTTAAAAGACAAGGTAGAAATTGTTTCATTTCTCTGTAAGGCACAGCATCTTGGCATTTCCTTGATTTTATTTGATTTCATAAAGCAAATGAGTAAGATATTTGGAACTGAGTAAATTGAATTCATTGTGGTAAGAATACCAGTTATCTTGTCTGAAAAAAACTCTTACTAAACTCTGTAAGTTAAAGATGCAGAATTTTAAGATTTGTGAGATCAAAAACTACATTCAAAATGTATTTATACCAAAAATTACATATTTGAACTTTAAGCTTTATACTTTATCAAAACTCACTTTCATTGTGGTAAGAATACCAGTTATCTTGTCTGAAAAAAACTCTTACTAAACTCTGTAAGTTAAAGATGCAGAATTTTAAGATTTGTGAGATCAAAAACTACATTCAAAATGTATTTATACCAAAAATTACATATTTGAACTTTAAGCTTTATACTTTATCAAAACTCACTGAACTCATTGGTTAAAGTTTATTGTACGTAAATGTATCTCAATAAGCTGTTTTGTTATGTTGAATTCATGATGTTGGAATTGTAGTAGGCATAAAGTATTTTTGACTACATTAATAAATAAATAAATGAATGGAGTCATTTTATTCTTCAGTGATGGATCCTACGGGGAATGAGGACAATTAAATGAGTTGCATTTTATGTCTTTGGTTTTGTAACTTTACATCAACTTCCAAAAGTTCAGTTTTAATAGTGAATTTTAGGTCCTTTCACATGCTTTGAAGNATGTTGGAATTGTAGTAGGCATAAAGTATTTTTGACTACATTAATAAATAAATAAATGAATGGAGTCATTTTATTCTTCAGTGATGGATCCTACGGGGAATGAGGACAATTAAATGAGTTGCATTTTATGTCTTTGGTTTTGTAACTTTACATCAACTTCCAAAAGTTCAGTTTTAATAGTGAATTTTAGGTCCTTTCACATGCTTTGAAGATTGACTCCCCCTTTTGCTCCTTCACTTAAATTTACTGGATTTTCAGATTTACCTTGAGAATGAAGTCAATTGCTCCATTTGGTCCTGGGTTTGCTGGGGCTTATACATTTCTTTTTTGTGGGGCTTTGTGTTTTCTTTCATGTTGTCACACACATAATCATGTAATTTAGTCTTTAAAGATAAACATTTTGATATAGTGACCAAAGAAGTTTTTTAGGGTTTGAGACTTTTACTAAAAATGAAACCCTTTTTTATTCTTTCAAGAAATAGCAGTTGGTTTCGCAGACTTGGAATCTGGGTCTCTATAGAGAAACCCTAGACACCAGTAAGTTGGTTAAGTTGAACGTGATGATACGCTATGTGTATGAGCCAACGTGGACTTTAATCATTGGCTGTTAGCACGGGGAGCTTATCTGGAGTTGAGTGTTTGGTTCTGATTTCTTCTTGTATTTTCTACCAGGTATGGCAGCAGCCAAACTTCTGCATGACTCTGGCCTGAATGTGATTGTTCTGGAAGCCCGAGACCGCGTGGGAGGCAGAACTTACACCCTTAGGGTAAGAAAATAAGAATTGGCTGGAAAAATGTGACCCTGAAACTGAGTTTCCTTTTTTCTTTCTGAAAGTCTTGAACTTCACTTGACTCTTTTCAAGAGAGTGAAAATTATTTCAAAAGACTCCATGGCCTCTCAATTTGCTTTCTTTCCATGGCTTTCCTCTGTCCCTTTTCTCTTCTTGCCTCATAACACTTGGCACTTTCCCTGTAAACAATTGCATCAATAATTAGATGTTTGAAATACGTTAGTGAGTAAAACAAAGGTTCCCTGCCCTTGTGAAATATATACTCCCCCTTTTTTTAAGTGGGGGAGCTATAGTGACTCAGTTGGTAAAGAATCCGCCTGCCAATGCAAGAGACCCAAGTTCCCATCCCTGGATTGGGAAGGTCCCCTGGAGAAGGGAATGGCAACCCACTCCAGTATTCTTGCCTGGAGAATCCCATGGACAGAGGTGCCTGGCGGGCTACAGTCCATAGGATCTCAGGAATTGGATGCAACTTAGCCACTAAACCATACCACCATACAATAAACAAACAAAAGCAGAAAAGGAGGACCTGCTCTAGTGTCCCTGACTATTAGGAATCCAGTTATGTTTGGATGTGTTCACTCTTTATTAAAGGTTGGTCCTTAGTCATTGCAAATGAAGCTAATTCAAAACCATATGAAAACCTTTTTACTGAACAAAAGAGCAATTTCAAAGGTTTAAATTAGGACTCTTATGCTATCTTTCAGGTATCTGGATTAACAAACCACAAAAGAAATGGTCATTTCCTGGATGGACTTAGAGTTTATCATACTAGGTGGAGAAAGTCACACAAAGAAAGACAATTATCATATGATATCATTTATATGTAGATGCTTTAAAAATGATACAGATGAACTTACAAAACAGAAACTGACTCACATAGAAAACAAATTTATGGTTACCAAAGTGAATAGAGGGGAAGGGAGTTTGGGATTAAAATTAGGAATTTGGGATTGACAGATACACGCTACTATATGTAAAATAGACAAAAAACAAGGACCTACTGTATAGCACAGGGAAGTTTATCAAAAATTTCTAGTAACCTATAATGGAAAAGAATCTGAAAAAGTATATGTATATATATATGTGTATATATATATATATACACACAGTATATATATATGTGTGTGTATATATATATATATACACACACACATAAAACTGAATCTTTTTGCTACACACCTGAAACATTGTAAATCAACTATACTTCAATTAAAAAAAAAGTGGTCCTTTCCTTTCTTGCTTTTCCTCTAGCATTGGGTGCCTCAAAATTAGCCAGAAATGCTAAGTNTAGATGTGTATAAGAGACAGATATATATATACACACACACACATAAAACTGAATCTTTTTGCTACACACCTGAAACATTGTAAATCAACTATACTTCAATTAAAAAAAAAGTGGTCCTTTCCTTTCTTGCTTTTCCTCTAGCATTGGGTGCCTCAAAATTAGCCAGAAATGCTAAGTAAAGAGAAATTCATCAATAATTCATAGTTTACAAATCTAAGCCAGTAAAACCCAGAGCACTGTGGCACGTGGTGAGAATGATGGGGTTCAGAAATCTCTTGCTTATTTTAAGTCCAATCAGTTTTGCTTTAAAATTGGGAATGATGCAATAACCATTTAGTTGCATGAATGAGGTAGAGTTGAGAACAGAGTCCAACTTTCTATAGATACTCCTCAAGGTGTGTCTAGAACCTGTGAAATGCCAATCTGCTTTTTTTTAGGGCTATCTTTTTTATCTTAAGAATTACATTTTCACAAATATTTATTTTTATTTCTTTCCTTGGGAAACAGAACCAAAAAGTTAAATATGTGGACCTTGGAGGAGCTTATGTTGGGCCAACTCAGAATCATATCTTAAGATTATCCAAGGAGCTAGGATTGGAGACTTACAAAGTGAATGAAGTAGAGCGTCTGATTCACCATACAAAGGTAAGCTTGGACCAACCTTTGAAGGATTTGGAGATTTTTCTATTGGTATTTCCATGCTGCTGCTGCTGCTAAGTCACTTTAGTCGTGTCCGACTCTGTGTGATGCCATAGACGGCAGCCCTCCAGGGTCCCCCATCCCTGGGATTCTCCAGGCAAGAACACTGGAGTGGGTTGCCATTTCCTTCTCCAATGCATGAAAGTGAAAAGTGAAAGTGAAGTCTCCTCAAGGTGTGTCTAGAACCTGTGAAATGCCAATCTGCTTTTTTTTAGGGCTATCTTTTTTATCTTAAGAATTACATTTTCACAAATATTTATTTTTATTTCTTTCCTTGGGAAACAGAACCAAAAAGTTAAATATGTGGACCTTGGAGGAGCTTATGTTGGGCCAACTCAGAATCATATCTTAAGATTATCCAAGGAGCTAGGATTGGAGACTTACAAAGTGAATGAAGTAGAGCGTCTGATTCACCATACAAAGGTAAGCTTGGACCAACCTTTGAAGGATTTGGAGATTTTTCTATTGGTATTTCCATGCTGCTGCTGCTGCTAAGTCACTTTAGTCGTGTCCGACTCTGTGTGATGCCATAGACGGCAGCCCTCCAGGGTCCCCCATCCCTGGGATTCTCCAGGCAAGAACACTGGAGTGGGTTGCCATTTCCTTCTCCAATGCATGAAAGTGAAAAGTGAAAGTGAAGTCACTCAGTCTGTCCGACTCCTAGCGACCCCATGGACTGCAGCCCACCAGGCTCCTCCACCCATGGGGCTTTCCAGGCAAGAGTACTGGAGTGGGGTGCCATTGCCTTCTCCTTGGTATTTCCATATATTAGTACAGATTCCAGATCCTCCCCTCAGACAATCTCCTTCATCCTTGAATGATGCATATGTATTTTATAAATATATTTCAACCATTCTAAGAATTTTTTTTACTGTTATCAAAGGCTAATTCTAAATCTATTTGGGAAGGTTATTGATGAAGTGGTATTAACCATTTGGTAACATGTTGAACAAAACCAATAGAGAAAAAACATTTGTGATTTATTAAATACCTCTATTAAAATAATTAGGGCTCTTTCATGTGATACAAAAACTTGTGTACAATTTTACAAATGCTATCTTAGACATCATGTGATAGAGTATTTGCAATATGTCTAATGTAATTATTTTGAAATTTGGTTATTATGTCCCATATATAGGCTAAACTCACTCTCTTTTGGAGATTTACATAAAAATAGGTCCAAACCCAAATTTCATCTGTGGGAAAGCTCCATTGATCTCCCTCAAATTTCTGTGAGTTTACTGGGTCTCACATTCTCATGATCATTTGTGATCCACGAGTCTTGCTTCCATGACACATACGCTCATTCACATTCGTGGCCTGTGACTCTCTTCTTTCCTTTGCTCTATGTCAACCTGGGTTAGAATTCACCTCTTTGTCTTGACTTTCTTTAAACTACCCCAAGCATTTGTGTACAGTAGACTGGACTGAAATTTTGAACAGTGGGGATGAGGGGTTCAATCACAGAAACAAACAACTTAGAACTGAATATTGGACATTGTAATTCTAGGAAGCTCTTCAAACTGGGTGCCCTTGGTGATTTCTCACTGGCCACATTTTTCTGTGGATTCCAGTCTCCCACCATGTTTCTCCCTTTAGACTCTTCTCACAACTCCCTGATGCTTGTTTTCCCAGCATCTCTGTCTTGGTCCAAAATATCACTGATGTTCTCTGACAAACAGTCACCTGTCCTGGATCCTTCTCTGAAGTCCCACAGAAGGACTGGCAGAGATTTTTAATTTCAATCTTTCCTCTTTTCTTCACTTATCTCCTTAAATGGAATTGAGCAATATAGAGACAAGTTCCTCACTGGAAAAAATTATACCCTTAGAAGACAGAAGAAACTATCAACAGTTAGTTTTGAATCACATAATAGTGTTGACGTGTATATTATTTGTGGGTGATAATATTAAGAAGGACAAATAATAGACTACGTGTTGTGAATTGTTCAATGAAACAAAAAATTAAAATCTATCTGATTTGGTATAATGTGGGTAACATTGATAAGAAATGTTTTGTTTGACCTTCAGATTTTGTTTTATGAGCCTTTTCACCTTACTTCCATATGTGTCTAGTGGGAAAAGAGACACATGGATTAGAAATGAAAATAAAGCATGATGATAGCGTGATTAACTGAACATTCATCAGCAACTTTTTGTAAACATCGTTCATTGTGTTTCCGGCTTTTATATGTAGATCATCTTGACTGATTTCTTCTGTCTTCATGTCCTAACATTTAAGACTTGCAGAGACTGAATTCCCAGAACACTAGGATCTCTTTTAGATTTCTCTGGACAAAGGAGATGATGACTAGAAATTAAATTCATTTTTCTGTATTTGTGCGGGCAGAGTTTCTTAGCAGTCAGGGGCTATGTTCAGGACGCTTTTTTTTTTTTTTTCTGGAAATCTTTCCGCCCACACTACTATGTTCCTTGTTTGAAAGAGATTGCTCATAGTCATCAATTGTGACAAGGATGTTATACTTGAATTTTTCAGAGTGATGACCAAATATGCTTCTTTCTTTAGCTATTTCGTATAATCCACATGTAGCTAAGAGAATAATTAAGCACTATCTCTGATTTGATACAGAATAAATGCATATGCCAACATTGGTCTTCATGAAATTCAAATGAATGTTATTGCTTTCAAATTATTACAAAAGGAAAGCAGGTTTATTGTAAAAAATATAAGAAGAAAACTTGGGTAGAGAAAAACAATTTAAAAAACCCTTCACTAATCTTATCTAGAGAAAATCAGTCTAAAATATTCTTTTGGTACATAGATTTTCATGTTCCTGTATTGCTATTTTCTGACCTCTGCAGGAGGAAATAAGAAATATCAGTACACTTAAAAATATTGTATACATATGCATATGTATATGTTTGATATGCTGCTGCTACTGCTAAGTCACTTCAGTCATGTCCGACTCTGTGTGACCCCATAGACGACGGCCCACCAGGCTCCCCCGTCCCTGGGATTCTCCAGGCAAGAACACTGGAGTGGGTTGCCATTTCCTTCTCCAGTGCATGAAAGTGAAAAGTGAAAGGGAAGTCACTCAGTCGTGTCTGACTCTTCACGACCCCATGGACTGCAGCCCACCAGGCTCCTCCATCCATGGGATTTTCCAGGCAAGAGTACTGGAGTGGGGTGCCATCGCCTTCTCCGATGTTTGATATATTTACTCTTTAATTCTCATCCTGAGGCAATTAAAGCACTAATGAATTTATGAAACAAAGATTTCAGTTTTCAGTCCACTGAAAACGGGTTGAATCCAGTGAAGTGTTACTTGATAATAATAAAGATTTTAGAGCAAAAAAGTCCTCCCTAAACTAAAAATTTGTTCTCCACCACCATCACCTCCATGTCTTTGCTTATATGTCATTTTTCTTCTTTTGAATCTGTAAAAAGCATCTGAGATGCTTCCATCCATTTCTGGAATTATTGACCAGACCTCTGACATCTGATCTCCTACTACATGACAAAGAATGTAGTTCAGAAATTTGTTTCCTCTGTAATGGTAGGAAGTACTTTAGCCGTTTGGACATGACTTATTACCTATTTCAACAACTACTGTTCCCAAATGCAAACGATTCCTGCAAATATCTAGTATATTTGTGCCTTGTTTCTTCAGTGGACCTGCACTGTATTTCTCAACCCAAAACCTGAGAATGTCAAGAGTATCAAGTGTGTTACTTCTCGTATTGTCAGATCCTGCTATTCAAATCAGCCTGCTCAAGGACTCTGTGTTTTTCAATTTCTTACATGATTGTTAACATGAGACAGAGTTTTACATGCAGTCTTAATAACATTAAGCCAAAGAATTTGAAGGTGGTGGTTGGAATTGAAACTGGTGAAATGGATGGTTGCTGCTGCTACTCACAAAGAGGGGTGAGGGGCTATAGCAGCCCGTGATAGGCTAGCTATCCAAAGAAAGGACGTCTTTTCCAAGAAACAAGGACCCTCAGTATCACCAGTTCCCTGATAGTACTAGAAGAAGTGGTCTGTTGACAGTTGGGTTGTGCCCATGCTAGTCCCATAACAAGCATTCATCAACCCCTGATGTGTTGTGATATACAGGGCATTTTGGTCTCTGCCTCTGATCTCTAGAAATGTTTCTGTCTACTGAGTGGTACTCATTTTTAGTGCTATAGTAGATCTGTCTTACATTGCTAAAAAGTGACTTCCCAAACCCTTGTTTGTGAATCAAAATTGTGGTACCAAGCTATAAGAAGATTTAATTATCAGTGGGAAAATGGTTGCTTAAGTGCACATCTATATAATTTAGAAAGTGTTTTCCACACTTCTCAAATCAGTGATGCAGTCCTTCATGCTTAACAATTATTGTGAAACATCTACTCAAGTTTATAATCTATTTCACAGGTAGTCATGTTGATTTCTGCTAAGATGGTTTAGAAGGCAGTTGTTTACATGACTTGGAAATGCCTTGTGAAAAATGTCCCCTTTTAGAGACTAACTCATACTTAAAGAGAAAAATACAAGAAATATAAACCTCTTAAGGAATATTGCTGCATTTTGCTTTGTGCCTCTTCCTCTTTTATCTAGTGTGTGTGTGTGTCTGTGTGTCTGTGTCTGTGTGTTTGCATGCTCACATGTGTGGTTATTGTGTTGTTGTTTGTTTGTTTTTTTCTTTCAGGCTCATACTTTGAAGGAGTTTTGTGCAATGTAGGCTACTGACATTCAGAGTTTCTCTGTCTCAGAAGTTTTATAAGTCTGAAATTTAGAACTAGTGTCAAGTGAAAGTATGCATGCAATTTGTTTAGGCCCAAAGGCTGAACTGTTAGGAGTCTGGTGAATGTAAAGATGTAGTTGAAACTTAAGAGTCCAACTTCACACTGATAGTTGTGTGTTTCCAAACTTCAGCTCTTGCAATAAACTGATAAAGAAAAAAAAAAGATGCTCTGGTCTTAGTCTACTTCCCAATGAGCAGAAGCCAAGATCACTGTCAAAGTCCCTTTTGTGTTGTATATCTTGAAGGGATGAAGAGCCATTTCTCAAATATTTTGTCTATGTGTCACTGCTACAACTGCTATTGCTTAAACAACTTTGTGGAGGAGGCACCATTTGGAAGAACTTTTCCATTTGTTGAGAACGCTAAAAGCCAATAGAAAATATGGTACCCTCAGAGGACATAAAGGTGTAGAGTGGAAACTAGATCTCTAGTGATCAGACCAGTTGGGTGAACTTCTTTGAAGAGATCACTGTCTCTCCGTGTTGGGGAACAGCAATAGAATTAGAGGAGACATTGAAAAAGAAAATACTCAGTCTGAATTGCATTTGGAGAATGAAAACCATCCTAAGATGTGGGACCTCAGCATCTTACAGAAATCAACAGACCAGGAGTGTCCAGTCTTCTTCAGACTCTTCCTTTCCCTTTCTGCATGCCTCTTCCTCCAACATTATTAATCCAGAAAAGCCTGGATCAAAGTTGAGGGTGTACTTGCTTTTCTCACAATGACAGAAGAATCCAGGAACAAGTTGGACAAAATCTTGTATTTCACCCAGGAACAGCTGCCATTTCCCCATGAACTTCACACATGCCTCCCAGAGCTCACTAGTTCTGAGATGGGCTTCCTAAACCTTCTCTTCCATACCCACCCCCACTCCACTTCATTTCTTATTTTTTGGAAACAGATATGTCTTATCATCACGGGAATATGCTCCCTGCTAAATATGTAGAATAGTAATTTCCTCTTCAGCAGGCAAAGCCTTCATTCTGAAGCTTATGTTAAGTTCTTCTGGAAAACAAAGTGCTAATTTGCGTTTATGAAAGACAGGCAGATTTTTGACATGTAATTGATGAGAATGATGCTTTCAGTGGCTGAATGTGGGGAAATATTTGGAGGATATGAGAGGAATTTATTCTAAGCCTTCAAGGTTTCCTTTTAGAATTTAAAATATGATAAAATCAGTAAAGAAAGTGAAGTCAGTCAGTTGTGTCCTACTCTTTGTGACCCCACGGCCTGTAGCCTTCCAGGCTCTTCAGTCAGTTCAGTTCAGTGGCTCAGTCATGTCCGACTCTTTGCGACCCCATGAATCGCAGCACACCAGGCCTCCCTGTCCATCACCATCTCCCGGAGTTCACTCAGACTCACGTCCATCGAGTCCGTGATGCCATCCAGCCATCTCATCCTCGGTCGTCCCATTCTCCTCCTGCCCCCAATCCCTCCCAGCATCACAGTCTTTTCCAGTGAATCAACTCTTCGCATGAGGTGGCCAAAGTACTGGAGTTTCAGCTTTAGCATCATTCCTTCCAAAGAAATCCCGGGGTTGATCTCCTTCAGAATGGACTGGTTGGATCTCCTTATAGTCCAAGGGACTCTCAGGAGTCTTCTCCAACACCACAGTTCAAAAGCATCGATTCTTCGGCGCTCAGCTTTCTTCACAGTCCAACTTTCACATCCATACATGACCACAGGAAAAACCATAGCCTTGACTAGGCGGACCTTAGTCGGCAAAGTAATGTCTCTGCTTTTGAATATACTATCCAGGTTGGTCATAACTTTTCTTCCAAGGAGTAAGCGTCTTCTAATTTCATGGCTGCAGTCACCATCTGCAGTGATTTTGGAGCCCCAAAAAATAAAGTCTGACACTGTTTCCACTGTTTCCCCATCTCTTTCCCATGAAGTGATGGGACCGGATGCCATGATCTTCGTTTTCTGAATGTTGAGCTTTAAGCCAACTTTTTCACTCTCCACCTTCACTTTCATCAAGAGGCTTTTTAGCTCCTCCTCACTTTCTGCCATAAGGGTGGTGTCATCAGCATATCTGAGGTTATCGATATTTCTCCCGGCAGTCTTGATTCCAGCTTGTGTTTCTTCCAGTCCAGTGTTTCTCATGATGTACTCTGCATATAAGTTAAATAAGCAGGGAGACAATATACAGCCTTAGTTTCCTCATATATTAAACAGAGTTTATAGTAACAGTCTTCCTGGGACTGTTTTGATGATTTGGTCAAGTGTCATCTGATCAGCAGTCAGCACAGTTCCTGGCAGAGCATACCTGTTCAGTGGATTATAATTATCATTAGAATGTTACTATTATCATTATCAAAAGGCGTTGCAGGCTGAGCACAGGTGTGGAGACTGGAGTCTAAGGCATAATTTGGGGACAGGACACAGTACTGAAAACGAGAGAGGGAGCGGTGCACAGCAGGAACCTGGAGAGGTGTCTTCCATGCCCCAGGGTCACAGCCCCCAGCCCGTTTTCCTCCCACGCTCCCTCCTGCAGGTAGAGATGGGGCCCTTTAAGCACACAGTGGACGATGGGCTGGATGTGCGGAAAGCGGCCTTCGAGTGTATGTACTCACTGCTGGAGAGCTGCTTGGGCCAGCTGGATGTCTGCGAGTTCCTGAACCACGTGGAGGACGGCTTGAAGGACCACTACGACATCCGGGTAGGAGGATCCCCACCGGACCCACTGCCCGTCTGTCCCCGACACCTGCCCCAGGTGCCCCCACGAAAGTAGTTGCCTTATTCTCTTTTATTTTTGGCTGCACAGTATGGCATGCGGGATCTTAGTTCCCCAATCAGTGCCCATGCCCACCCCCTGCACTGGAAAGCCAAGTCTTAACCACTGGACCACCAGGGAAGTCCCCTGCTTTGTTCTTTTCCAGTAAGAACCCAGTTCTCACACCTTTGGTGGGAGTGGGCAAGGCCTTGGGAGGTTGGTTTGGCCAGAACTACAAAAATGTAGAACTTAGAAATGCTTTATGTGTTTATTGCTTGACTTATTTGTGGCCGTCCTGGATCTTCGTTGCTTCACGAGCTTTTCTCTAGTTGCGGCGTGCGGAGGCTACTTTCTAGTTAGAGCATGTGGCTTCTCATTGCGGGGACTTCTCGTGTTGTGGAGCACAGAGTGTAGGCTGCTCACAGCTCCAGGGCTCTAGAGAACAGGCTCAGTGGTTGTGGCTCCAGGCTCTGGAATGCAGGCTTGGTGCCTGTGGCTCCGGTCTTACTTGCGCTGTGGCATGGGGACTCTTCCCACAGCAGGGAATGAACCCGTCTCCTGTGCTGACAGGTGGATTCTTCACCACTGAGCCGCCAGGGAAGCCCTAGGCACATTTCAAAATGTGGAATTCACTCCATGAACTGCCTCCTAAACATACGTTCCAAGAGTTTTAGGCGAGAGGTGGTTCTCCACAGCTTTCTGGTAGTTGGGAAACGCTCACCAGGAGCTGGCTCAGTGCACTGGGTGCCTCCCGTCACGGGACTCTGACACTGCTGGAGTGGGATCTGTGGGCTGGCATGGAAGGTGGCCCAGACCCACTGTCAGGTGGAGAGTGAGTTGTAAAAGTCTGGCCATTTTATTACCTGTGGGGGAGACAGGTTTCATCTTCTGTCCTCTTGGAGCTTTTTAATATATATACAATGAGCATGAATCCCTTTTATAATGAAAAACCAATGTAAAAAATCATTAATTGTGTTTGTTTAGACAATATAAAAGTGAATAAATGGAGTGGTAATCACCCAAAAGTTCCACACACTTAAGAGCTAGTGTTGTAAATCTCAGTGTTTGCTGGGCAAACGCACAAAAACATTCCTTAGTCAGCCAGTATTTGGTGAGTGCCAGCAGAGATCAGTGCGACGGGCAGGCCGGCTGCTACTTTGGATTTGAGTTCCGGGGGTTGGGTTCAGACCTCTGCTCTCCCCCAGGGCCTGCTCTTTTCACCAAGAACTGTCTCCTTCCCCCGGTCAGATGCTAACCTTCATCATGCTTGCCCGACTGGCTACCCTGTGTCCTGTGCCCGTCCTGCAGAGGGTGGACCGGCTCATCGAGCCCCTCAGGGCCACCTGCACTGCTAAGGTAAGCAGCCCTGCCCTGGGTGTACCTGTCAGGTCCCCTGCAGATGGTTCATGGTTACCATTTACTGAGAATCTCCGGAGATACAGGTGGTATGTGAAACACTTTATTCAGTCATTATCATTGTCTTATTCTTACCATCGGGGAAGGCAATGGCACCCCACCCCAGTACTCTTGCCTGGAAAATCCAATGGATGGAGTAGCCTGGTGGGCTGCAGTCCATGGGGTCGCTAACAGAGAGACTGAGCGGCTTCACTTTCACTTTTCTCTTTCATGCATTGAAGGAAATGGCAACCCACTCCAGTACTCTTGCCTGGAGAATCCCAGGGATGGGGGAGCCTGGTGGGCTGCCATCTATGGGGTCGCACAGAGTCGGACACGACTGAAGCGACTTAGCAGCAGCAGCAGCATTCTTACCATTCTATACACAGAACAAATGTTGAGAGGTTACTGACAGGCTACACAGTAACTTGCAAAGCTGGTATTCAGACCTAGCTCTTTATTAAACATTTCCTGAGTGTCTAGCCTTGTGCAAGGTACCACCAGGCATGCAGTGCTGAACATGGTGGACTCCCTCCCCTCACATCCTAATGGGGAAACTGAGTCAGACACTTAGAAATCGCTGTTATTGCTAGCTAGTGGGCAGTTACCCTGGAGTGCCTCAGGGTCCGGGGAGCACCTGGGGCAGAAGGCTCACGGAAAGCTGTGCATTGTGAAGAGCCTGTCACACCCAGGGGGACCCAGTAAATGCCTGCCAAATGCAAGAACTAATTTGGGTTTTGGAAGGGTTGAAATTAACCAAGAAAAGGGCAGAGCCATTTGAATCCAGCACTGCCCAGCCCCAATGCCAAGCTCTTAACCTCTACCAGGAAGAGCCTGAGTGTCGTCTGGGTTGAGTCATGGAGTATCCGGAGAGCAGACCAGGAATCTGGACTTGATTCCATAAATAGTAGGGAAATTCCTGAGAGTCTCTGAATAGGCGGGTGAGGTGGGGATAAGGCAACAGAAGGCAGGCAAGCCAGGACGGGTTGCACTTGAGTCGGGGGAAGGGGTCAGCTAGCAGGCCGTCAGAACAAGCCATTCATCAAGTCCAGCAGAGCCAAGAGCCTACTTTAAGCACCGTAAGTGAAGCTAGGAGATGGGGCATGAGCTGGGCAAGGTGACAGGTGACCAGCTCATCGTTTCCACTTTAGGTCAAAGCTGGTTCCGTGAAACAGGAGTTTGAGAAGCAAGACGAACTGAAGCGCTCGGCCATGAGGGCAGTGGCCGCCTTGCTGACCATCCCGGAAGTGGGCAAGAGCCCCATCATGGCCGACTTCTCGTCCCAGATTCGCTCCAACCCCGAGCTGGCTGCCCTCTTTGAAAGCATCCAGAAGGATTCTGTTTCGGCTCCCAATACAGACTCCATGGAACTCAGCTAATGCCCACCCCCTGGGGACCCCGACGCGCAAGGAGGCCCACCAGAGTCAAAGCCAGAGCCTCACCCTACCACTGCAGGCCTCTACTCCTGCCCTTTCTCCATCTCCTGCTCGGGGCTTCCAGCACCTTCTCTAGGGACCCCAACTCACAGGCTCTGTCAGACAGAGCTGCCAACAGTTGGGCCCTTTAACTCAGGACAGTCATTCAGAGGGGGCCTCCCACGAAGATGGATGTGACTTCACACTGGTTAGCCTGGCTCCCTCCAGCTGGGGGTCCCTGCTCACAGTGTTCAGTCTTTAGAAATACCCTCGTGCTCACAGGAGGCAGGGGGCTGGCCTTCCTCCCTGCCGCTGTCCCAGACGTCGTCACTCCCCTGCTCCCCTTTCTCTATTTCACCTGTTCTGATCTGCCAAAAAGTAGTGCTTTGGCTGGGCATCTGAAAAACTCAAGATACCTCTATGAGCTCTTCACACTTTAGAATCCAAAATGCTTTACAGTTTTGCAAGGCCAGGTGGGTTGGGTAGGAAATAAGATGTAATTTTTTTTCTAACCCCTAGACTCTTAGGTAGCAAATTGGCAAACGTGTCACCGGGTGGTTTGTGAACCGTCCTCTTTACTTTTTAGTATCAGGGACACAGAAACAGTAAACGTCAGGCCAAAGAATTTTCTGCCATCCCAGGTCAATAAAGGACAGATCCTGAATCACCATTATTTTCTCTGCACAATTCCTCTCCTCAGTAGTTAAGACTGTCAGAATGCTTCCCAAGTCTTTCAGAGAAATGAAATGACCAATAATTTACTCAACAAATGTTTTGTCAGATTAGGTTTTGAACAGGACCCAGTCAATCTAAGACATCCATCTGCTAGAACTATGGGATTTAAACCCAATCCTGTGCCAGAGTGCAACATGCCCTGTCCCACGTGACCTGTGCTGCTTAAACCATGTGGTGGAAAAGTGGCTCATAAAACTCATGCAACAGCTGAACTCCAGCTGTTGTTGCCTGAGATCTACGGCTGCAGTTGAAAGGGAAACCTGACTGCCCCCAGTCTCCGTAAGAACCACACAGGATAACTTCTGTTCTAACTTTACAAAGTGAGGCTAAACGTGACTACCCGCTCCAAGGGCAAGGTCCTGCCATCTGGGTCTCAGAACTTACCCTGGTCTGGGCAGATCATGGGTCCTTTACAAACACCCCTTCCCAACAGAAGGTTCCAGAGAGCATGAACAGGCAGAAGACCAATCTGGGGCGAGCTGTCAGACTGAAGAATAAGAACCAAGGGGGAGATGCCAGATGGTCGGGTTTTATGCTTTTATTACCACAAACAAAATGCACACGAGCCGTCTATTCATTTTCCTCGCTGCGCAGCCTGGCATTGGGGTTGGTGATTCTGATGGCCAGCTGGGCCGCTCTTTCCACAATGGCCTTGCGGTTCTTGGAGGAGACGTTGTGAGCAATCTCGGCACAGTAAGATCTGGGAGAGACAATCAGCACACGGGTGAGAAGGCCTGCCTGGAAGGCACGCTGTGTCCCAGTGGGAGGGTGAGCGCTCTGGCTCCTTTGCTTTTAGAGCCACAGCACTGAAGCCAGGGGCTGCAGACACCTAACGCCATGGTACTGGCAGCAAGCTCCCAAGTGCTCCCTGATAGTGACCCCTCACTGAGCCCTCCCGGCGGCCTCGTGGCCCGGGCATCACCTCCATTTTACAGACCAGGAAACCAAGGCCCACCCGGGCCAGGATGACTCAGCCCTCTGGGCCAACCTGCACAGCTCAAGGCAGTCTCAGGGAGCTTGGCCTTGCCAGTGCAAAGTTCAGGTAAACGTTCTGCAAAGCAACTAACAACCAAAATGCAACAGTCTAATTAAGCCAAGGGCTCCCCGCCCAGACCATAAACATCATTTGATGCAGACAAAATTCAAGTTGAAAAGTAACAATGTTTAGGCTCACCCAGTGAATGACAACACCTAACAATTCCTGAGCACTCGCCAGGTACTGGTCTATTCATTCCTTCACAGCCACATCCCACCCCAGGTTGTCAACAAATTGGTCTCATGAGCACATTTCAGCAAGGAAATGCCATTGACAGTGACACCATTAACAGTGGATTAAGACAAGACACTCTACACCCCTGGAGGAATTTTAGCAGACTTTAAAGGCAGCAGGCAGAGTTAAGAACTCTGAAGGAAAACAGCTTCACGGTAAGAGACAAACCAATCCAGACAGAGAACTGCTTTGTTTTAAAGTCTACTCATGCCAGGATCTTAAAGGAGACTTAAGTTGTATCATACTTTTCATCTTTTAAAAAAAAACAAAAAACACCCAGGTCCTCATCCATGTGTATTTAATAATCACAATCACAGTGCACATGTTTAAAATACTTTCCTCTCTGCCCGGGCATCTTCCATACATGAGCCCTGTTTTTAATGCAGGCACAACATTCCACCTGGTGCTCATACCCCCACCATTCACCAGTGATGTGTTCAGTTACTGCAACGATCAACTTAAGTTTCAACTATTTAAAGATAAATGCCCAGAAATGGAATTTGTGAATTAAATTAGATTCAGAGTATTTCTGGGGCTACCGGTAACAGACTGCTACTAAAGGTACTATTAAAGACACACCTATCTTCATGGCAACCGGCAACATACGCACGGCACACAAAAGGGATTAAACTGCACTGTTCTGTCACACTTGTCTACCAACCTGCCAACTCCGTGTGGTTTGGGCATCCAACATTAATTCCTAATCCCTTCCATTCTAAAATACTTCCACTATTTTAATGCCTGGCTAAATTCCTGACCTAGAGAAACTCAATGGTAAGTGAATACTGGTTGTTCATCACTTGTGTCCACAAGTACCACAGATAGGGGAAGAAAACACACTCTCCTCCACTTAACCAAAAAATACCGTTTTCCCCAATCCATATTAAAATTGTGTCTAAATCACTCCCCACGAAAGCACTTTTCTCATCCCACTGCCCTAAGAAGACCATAGGTTATTTATACACAGTGCTCCCCAAGCGTCTACATTCCTCAGAACATGTGCTGTCCTCTGCCTGCGGCCTGCCTCTCCCTTCTCCACATCAGGGCCCCAAGTGAGGCAGCAACTCCTTTACTCTAGCTTTCTGAAGATTCCCGTGGCCACAGCACTAAGGATCCCTTGGGTCTGGGGCTCTATTTCATCCCTGCCCCTCTCCCAACACAAGTAATGTTCTGAAAACCACTGCCAGAGGATGCTGCAGTGCCAAGCAAAGCCATTACCTCTTTTCAGGTCCCAGGCCTCTACACTTTCAGGACAAACCCCCTTGCCCCCCCAGCAAAGGAAACATTCTGGAGTCCCCAACAAGTGTCCTCCAAATGCATTCTAGAAGGTCTAGAGTCACCTGCCCAAACTGATCTCACAGGCTGGCTTCTGACACCTGAACCCAGAGGCGAGACCCAACTCACTTGTTGCACATCAGCAGCACCTCAAGCTCCTTGACGTTGTGGACCAGGAACTTCCGGAAGCCGCTGGGCAGCATGTGCTTGGTTTTCTTGTTGCTCCCGTAACCGATATTGGGCATCAAGATCTGGCCCTTGAATCTTCTGCGCACCCTGTTGTCAATGCCTCTGGGTTTCCGCCAGTTCCGCTGAAAGAAAACACATAGTTAGTGTCTGGGAAGACACCAATTCTGCCTTCAGGAGAAAAAAGGGAGCCAGATGAAAAGGCAATGTACCAGACTCGACTTGTCTTTGGGTAACAGGATTTCATAGGAGCTCCTACATTTGACCAGCACAAATTCACACCCCTTCCAAGCAGAGGGCAAGCAGGCTCCATACCCATGAACCGTGAGGGCCCTGTGTATAAAGATGAGCCTGGCTTTCAACATCACACTCAGCATCTAAGCACCTATGCAGTAAGTATAATCTCTCCCTCATACTGTCATCCAGCCACCTGAGATGTAACTAATATAAGCCTCTAGATACCTCAAAACAGGCCCATGCCCCGTGTCATTTAAATTTCAACTTACACATGAAGGGACTGAATGCCAGTGAGGCACGGACACCTGGGGATCTAGAGAGCCCTGCCACCAGCCAGAGACCAGTCATCTAGCAAAGCTCAGAAACCCAACAGCCTGTCTAGGAACCACCTGTCTTCACCCAACACATGCTTCCCTTCTGGGCCACCTACCTTGATTTTGACGTATCGGTCTGACTGATGCCGGACGAACTTCTTGGTCCGCTTTTTGACGATCTTGGGCTTCACGAGGGGTCTGAGGGCGGCCATGATGCCTTCGTGAAAAGAGGCGAGGGACCGCGTCAAAGATGACTTCTCGGAACGAGGCTTCCTCGCCCTGCCCCGGAGCCCGAACTCTTGTTGCAGAGTGTCTTCCAATCACCAGATACTGAGCAAACTGGGAATGGAATGGGCACCTCTGCCAGGCTTGCTTTCCCTCCCGACTCCGAAGCTGGCAGAATACAAGCCATTCTCCAGATGCGATCCTGGGAGGTTAGGGGGTCCCCCTGCACAGTCACAGCCGAGCGAGAAGGCCGCCAAAGAGGGCATCCTCGAAGGTCAAGACGCAGTTTCACACTCCCAGAGAGCCTGACTCGCTACCAGAACTTCAGTTAATTACACTATTCGACTCGCAGCTCGCCCTTTTTTGGCGGTCCCGCCACAGCAGCTACCCCCGGGGCCAGAAACCGGAGGAGGAGCGCCCAGCAGTGGAAACAGACAAATACACGTGAGTAGACAGGGCTGAGAGAGGTGATGCGAGGTCTCGAGCCAGGGCAGTCAGGCCGCAACCCTCCCAGCCGCTCCACAGCCCCCTAGGACCCCCGCACAGTCTGGCCCCAACCAGCGCCCTGCGCCCCCAGGGCTCAAACAAGCTGTCCGCAGCCCTGACTGACCCCAGGCGGCCTCCGTTGGAACACAAGCGGCCCTGGGAAGAGAACCTCCATCACCCGCCGGGCCGCTTCACTCGGAACCTGTACGCGCTCCAGCGAACCAAGAAGGGCAATGCCCACCCAGACGGCTGCTCGGAAGGACGAGCTTTCCCCACAGGCAGCGAAGAGGCCAAAGGCAGGCCGCAGAGACGCGGATGGCCAACGATTAACACTCACCGAGTCAGAGATGGCTGCCACCTCCGTAGGCAGCGCCGAGGAAGAGAGAGGCCGGTGCCGCGCGGGGGCTGATGGGACGTCACTTCGCGTCCTGACAGAAAAAAGGCAAGCACTTCCGGCGTTTAGCCCTTCAAAGATACTAAAGACACGTCAGAGAAATAATACTGAAAAAAAAGGCCGAGGCTGCCTGTTTTCCTAGTTATTAATATCTAGGAGTAGCACTAAAAATTTTCATGCCTTCAGTTGGGACCGCGTAAAACTTTGAAATTCTTTTTGGAACTTCTAAGACCTGGTGAGGCGGCATTCACTTCCGCCAGGAATTGAAGCCGTCCCTCCGGAGGATAATCCAATTTTTAGATAGATTATTTCCGCCCGCGTGTCTTCTTCCGAAGTCCGCCTCCTTGTGGCCAGGAGAGAGCAAAACACAGACTTCCTAATAATTCTCTCACGTGAGTTTATACACAGCAATGAGACTGTTAAAACACTCATTCGGTGGGTTTCGCACAGTTCCATGAGGTAGTTCTATCAGTTTCCTTATTTTACATATGTATACAGTGAAGTTTGGAGATTTCACACACACACCCACACTTCTAACCGTTAGGCTAGACTAGGTGGTCTGGTTATTCATTGTTCTTGGCTTGTTGAATTTTAGCTTTTGTTTTTAACATTAATGTGAAAATCAAATTTCAAGAGAAAAGAAAACGGCTTTTGATTCCAAGACCCGAACACAATACCGATGTCTTGTCATCAGGGATCTTGGTAGTTAACACAGCCAGACGGAGACAGAAGCTGAGCTGGATTGATTGTGTTGTTGACTGCGTGATGGGTGAGAAGGGAAGGGAGTGTTGACAACTCCTTGGTGAGATTTTGACTGTGGAGGGGGAGTGTGAGGAGACCCAGAGAAGTGAGATGGGAGTTGTGAAGGGAATGTCTTGTCCAAAATCACATCGCTGGCGGCACCACACCTCAGAAATCCTGTTTGTCCTGCGGCCGAAGGAGTCAGCTGGGATGCCCAGCATGGAGGCACTGAGCTAACAGAAGCCCACAGGGTGTGTGTCGTGATGGAAAAGGTCTTGACGGGGTCAGATGGTTGAGTCAGGGGAAGGGCTCACGAACCAGAGAGTATGCTTGCAGTTGCAAAAGGCCCAAGAGTTTTGGAAGTAGTGACCCAAAGGGCTCTGTCTTCGGAAGGATGAGGGACAGACTTATTTTACTTCAAGAGGAGGGCACAGGGGTACCCATACTACCTGCTGCTTCCTGCTGGGCACTGAGGTCCGGGATGAGAGGCTGGAGAGGTCAATGCCAGCACCCCCATTAACAGCCCAGGAAATGTGCCTGCTGTTTTCCCCAGACCCTGGACCCCAGCTTTCCAACACCCCTCTGGCCACAGCTCCTGAATCCGGAAATTACATCAGCTGAATCACAGGTAAAATGAGGAAAACTCCACCCCAGTTTTATTTCAACAGGACAGAGGTCAGGAGAGGGAGACACTCAAAAACCACGTCTTTCCCTGGACACATCCACCCTCTGAGACATTGGACGCTTTGTCTGGAGACAGCTGGCCCAGGCCTTCCCACTGAAATGATTTCTCTTGCCTGGCTCTTTGTCGCCCTCCCTGGGTCTATGGCTCTGGGCTGCTAGCTGCACTGGTGCCTGGCCCCAGGATGGCTAGGTCTGGCGACATCTGGGCCACTCTAGATGTGATAGATCTTGTGGGCATCGTAATAGGCGTAGGTCATGTAATTCACGTCCTTAATGGGCCACCAGCAGTCGGGGTGGTAAGTGGCCGGGTAGACGTGGGGCCGCTGTTGGACACAGCTGAAGATGGCCAGGCTCCGGTCCACAGTCACAGTGGGCAGGTAGAGCCGCAGCTTGTCCAGGAGGTGACCCGGCCAGAAGAAGTTGGGATGGGTTAGCTGCGGACCGCTGGGCTTCTTCTCCTTCAGCTTCCTGGGGAAGGAGAAGACAGAGACAGTCGTCATGAAGATGGGGCAGCTGGGGCTCCTTCCCCAGCAAGGTGCAGCTCTGTACTAAGCACTCTAGTACTCTGTTGTCCTATCTGCCTCGCCAGTGAGGACCCGGAGGCCTAGTGGGGCAAAGTCGTTTCCCCAAGGCCACACAGCTGGCAAGCGGCGGGGGGTGGGCTTGACTGCCAGTCGGCTGCCTCTAAATCCACCTGTTCTGTAGAGGCATTGTCACGTGCTGTTCAGAGGGCAGCCGCTGGAGTCAGCACCTGGGTCCAGATCTCTGCTCCACCATTTAATAGATCCGTGACATGGAGCAAGGTAGTCAACCTTCCTGTACGGCAGTTTCCTCTTCTGTGAAATGGGAATGCTAAGAAGGCTGAG
>SJYX01005282.1:19421-41642 GCA_006410675.1 Oreotragus oreotragus
GATGGGTTAGGGAGGGAGGGGGGAGGGGGTTTTGGATGGGGGACACATGTATACCCATGGCTGATTCACATCAATGTATGCCAAAAACTACCACAATATTGTAAAGTAATTAGCCTCCAATTAAAATAAATTAATAAAAATATAAAATATGATAAATACAAAAAGATATCTTACTGCATTTTTAAGTCTCAATTTCACCTCATTGCATGTGAGGTTGAAATGTTTTATGTTTAAAAAACTTGCATTATTTATATAATGGACTAATTTGAGCATCTGTTTCCCAAACTCTATAGTAAACATCTTAAGGGAAAGGGCTGTGTTTTATGCATCTCATTTTTGCTCAGTTCTTAGCATAATACTCAGGCATGAAATATGTTAAAATAATATATTAAATAGAGGAACAAATGAGTGAACCAAAAAAAAAAGTGGCTGAGCTTTCTTCAACTTCTTACTTTGTGAATATTTATCACTGGATCTTACATGTGCAAACTAGAAGTTGATATCACCCGTTAAATTTGTTTGGAGTAGAAGCTAACATTAATTGTTATGTGAGATTCAAAAACCTAGATATTTTATTTGCTTCTTTATTGCTGCAATCTGTGTCTAGAATTCTGGTACACGGGATGTACTCAGTAAATATGTGTTACATGAATGAATTTATGGCATGCAACTTGCCTTCTAGGGTTATAAAACCCATGAGCACAGCTTTCAATTATAAGGGATTTAAATCTAACCTGAGTCAAATAGGGTCTTCCTATTTGAACACATATATATGCACAAACACATGAGCACATCCACACATTGTAATATCACCAAAAGCAGAATAGCTAATGTGGGCCTACATACTATTGCTTATAACGCAGTCCCAGCTTCCCTCTCTCTGTTGAGCAGTGTCTTGCGCAAAGTTGATATTCAAACAGTATTTATCAAACAGCTGAAGGAATGAAAGCTAGGCATCAAAACTCATTACATCCAAAAGCACTCAGTTCAGTTCAGTCGTGTCCAACTGTTTGCAACCCCATGAATCGCAGCACACCACCCCTCCCTGTCCATCACCAACTCCCGGATGGAGTTCACTCAGATTCACGTCCATCGACTCAGTGATGCCATCCAGCCATCTCATCCTCTGCGTCCCCTTCTCCTCCTGCCCCCAATCCCTCCTAGCATCAGGGTCTTTTCCAATGAGTCAAATCTTCGCATGAGGTGGCCAAAGTACTGGAGTTTCAGCTTTAGCATCATTCCTTCCAAAGAAATCCCAGGGCCGATCTCCTTCAGAATGGACTGCTTGGATCTCCTTACAATCCAAGGGACTCAAGGCCAAATAGGTGGGGAGACTTCTCTTGGGAACTGTATAAAGCAGTTCAAACTCTCAGAGAGAATTTTTAAATTAAAATTTTCACAAGGACCAAATTGAGACACAGCAGTATATACTTCATAGGTTGATTTTAAGACAAAATTGCAATTGCATCACTTCTGCTTCTGTTGCTTCATCTCCTGATGTTGATGGCAAGACCTCCACAGTTCCCAAAATTGAAATAAATGCTAAGGGACAAAGAAGGCTAAACTAAGGCCTCATGTATAAACAAGCTTTTAGGAAGAGCTATTTTCTTATGTGGGACATTTTTCATCTCTATTTTAAATAATAAATTAAAGCCATTATGTATATGAGCATTCTGTTTTCCCCCAGATTATGCCACTCAGCAGGTAGAGGACACGATTCTCTGGCAATTCTAAGGAGACACAGGTTTTAGAATCTGGGGGTAGGGGAGGCCCTGGGTAAACAAGTCAGTTAGTAGCAGAACATATGCATATCCTATATAAAATAAATAAAACTGTGTCAAATAGATGGACAGTATATATGATCTAGGATAGTGCCTGGGATTAGCCCCTGCTCTTGCCCCAGGGCTCTGATCTCCCCTTATGTTCAACACTCACATCACAATATTGGCTTCTGCTCTGCTGTGAAGTCCCCTTTTTCATAAATATTGCCCCTAACTTTTTTCTGTGTAGTCAATAAATAATAAAACAGTATACCACATAATACAGCCTTCACAGTTAAGTTTATTTCCATGATGAACTTCTCACATGGTTTTCCAAAGGGTGTATTAACAGTTTAAATTATTTTTAATGAATAAAATAGAAATTAAGAGTTATTTTGACATTTTTCCCCTTCCCTCATCTCTCGTCTATATAACATCACAAATGAAAATAAAAGAAAACATAACCTAGTTCATTTAATCAATTTTGTGAAGAGAAATTATCTAAGCTATTGCTTGGATCTGAAATAAAATTCAGTGATTTTGTTCCTTTTACCAATATTTGCTTTGGAGTTTTAAAAATAAAGCTTCTATGTAGGTGAGAAGCAACATAGCATGTTGCCTTGTGGGACAGATAGAAAATTACATTGTAAATAAATAACCTGAACCTCTTGAGTAGCTCACTTTTATGTCAGAAGTTTTCTTAATTACAGCATCTATTTCAGGAAGATGAAAAGGACCCTGTCGTCACCTTTGCTGCATATCACCTCATAAGACAATTTTGATTTCATCCATTTGCTAATGGAGCACTCCTAACTCACTGAATTAGAAAAATAGAATAGGTACCCTATGGATCAAAAATTTACCTGTGAACAGATACAATTAGTGTGGTAGTCTCATGGTTTGTGAAGAATTTTTGCTTTAAAAAATACATATCCTTCTGTTTAGACACTGTGGTATGTATGTTGCTGGAAATCAATGGCAGCCCGTTCCAGTACTCTTGCCTGGAAAATCCCATGGACGGAGGAGCCTGGTAGGCTGCAGTCCTGGGGTCGCAAAGAGTCGGACAGGACTGAACGACTTCACTTTCACTTGTCAGTTTCATGCACTGGAGAAGGAAATGGCAACCCACTCCAGTGTTCTTGCCTGGAGAATCCCAGGGATGGGGGAGCCTGGCGGGCTGCCGTCTATGGGGTTGCACAGAGTCGGACACGACTGAAGTGACTTAGCAGCAGCAGCAGCAGCAGAAACTGTGCATCCTTTTCTAATAATGTTTTCCTGTTAAATTTAAGTGCACAACAACAATAATAATAATGGTCACATTCCAAACGCTATACACATGTGAACTCATAAATTTTATAGGTGAGTAGAATTACAAGCTTTATGTCAAAGAAATGGATAAAAGATATGTTGAATAACTTACTGGTGAGAATTGGTGAAGGAGGGCAGAACCACCGTTTAAATCTGCGCTGTCCATCTCTAGAGACACACATTTTAAATATGGTCAAGGGAGATCATATTGAGAAGCTGGTTTTTAAACAAAAACTTAAATGTAAAAAAGTGAGGCATGCAGGCATTCCAGGCAGAGAGGACAGCAAGTACAAGGGCCCTGAGGCATGAGTTTCTGTGAGAGACAATGGGGTGTGCGATGACTTCAAGTATCGGTGCCTGCCAACTGGAAGAGCTGGTATTATCTGGCATAGGGAAGATCTGGGTGATATAATTTGGTAGGACAAATCAGGAGTTCAGTTTTAAATAGGTTGAGTTTGAGAAACTTGCTAGATTTTCAAGGGGAGATATCAAATAGACAGGTAACCAAGCCTAGCGGTTTAGAGAAGAGAATAAATTTGAGGGTCACCAGGTTTTTATGGAGACACTTTCAGCCAAAGACCACCAAACTAGGAAAGGAAGGCAGGAAAGCCCTCCAATATTTAGAGCCAAAAGATGAGGAGCTCCCAGGAAAGAAGCTGAGACGGAAGAGCCAGGGAGGAAGCAAGAAAATCGGGTGCCTGGAGTCCTAGATGTCAAGTGGAAAAAAAGCCTTTCAGTGAGATGGAGGTCATCACATTGATCAAATCGTGCAGGTACACCAAGTAGATGAGTCCTGGGAATCAAATATAGCAATGTGCTTGACATCAGTGACCTTGACAAGAGAATTTTCATTGTATTGATCAAAGCAAAAATTTAATTAGAGTGGATTTAAGACTGACTATGAATTTCCCCCCAATCATACAAGTAGGATTTGTCAAAGAATGAGTAATTTTTCGTATCTTTATTGGTTGCATTATACAGTGTGTGTTTCTAAGAAATAAATATTTTTAATGATGAATAATTTGTGAATACAACATATAATTCAGTAAAAACTAGTGGGGGTAATAGTGGAAAAATGTGTAAAGAAATAAAGAGTAAAAAGATTTAACAGAGAAACACATCTTGAACAAATGGAATGGATACATGAATGTGATTGTGTCACACAGTCATGTTTGGAAATAGCAAATTCACTTCAATACAACTTGGGGGTGAAAATGGGGGAGATTTATTGGCTAATGTAACTGAAAAGGTCAGATACAGCTGAGTCAAGATGCTCCATGCCATAGTCTGAACTCAGTCAGGTTGCATTGCAGCATTGCTGTCTTTTCTGTTGACTTCACTTTCAGGCAAGCTCCCCATTCACATTGGCCACAGGTAGCTCAGCAATTAAGTAGAGAGCTAGCCAAAGGAAAATTAAGGCTCTAACACAATAAAAATGAAGGAATGGATATTTGATGCACAAAAAATGTTAATTATGAGAAAGAAGGAAGATTTGAAAGAAAGAAGAATGTAGACAAGTAGTTACATAGCATCTACTGTGTACTTTACCTAAACTTGTTCATACTTTCTCATTTAATACTCCTGACAACTTCAGAAAGTAAATGCTTACACTGGGGAAAGCTGAAAAAAAGGGACAAGATCTCTAATAGTCACTTTAGGTAAAACTAAATCTGCCTCTAATATTAAAGTATAAGCTAATATTTCAAACCTGAGAATATTTGTATTCATAACCATCAGTTCAGCTCAGTTCAGTCGCTCAGTCATGTCCGACTCTTTGTGACTCCAAGAACCACAACACGCCAGGCCTCCCTGTCCATCACCAACTCCTGGAGTCCACCCAAACCCATGTCCATTTCATAACCATACAATGAAAAAATATATATAAGGGTCATCTATTTAGCATTATGATCAAAAGTTATGAAAACAAATAAGTAAGTACAAGTGCTAAATGTAATAGAAAGGTATAATCAGGTAGTCTGGTACAAGCCTAGAGTTTCTCTGGTTCAATTTCCCTATCCAGTGAAACTGTTAGCATCTGAGAGTGAGCAAACAGTAGAGAGAGGAGAGAGGAGAGGGCTGAGAGGAGTGGTGGGTGGTAGGGGAGCTCTAACGTGGGTTGCAGGTAGTGAGACAACATGTGAGAGGTTTTCCAAATAATCCTCTCAATTCAGTCTTATTTCTCTCCATTTCCTGTAGAACTACACAACACTTCCAAATCCTGAACGTTTCTGAGGTTCCGGAGCTAACTCTGCTGCTGCTGCTGCTGCTGCTGCTGCTGCGGCTAAGTCGCTTCAGTTGTGTCCGACTCTGTGAGACCCCAAAGACGGCAGCTAGCTAGTTGCTATTTGGCTTTAGGCAGAAATTTCAGTTTCATTTGCTTTGCTACTCTACTGCCATTCTTCCAGCCGTTTTACTCCTTTGTTTGCTATGCTGTCTCTCATCTGAGGTCTTTTCCTCTTCCATTCTTCTTTATAGACTTATCTCTATTTTTTTCACTGTCATTTTTTTCCGCTGATATTTTTTGAGAAATAACAAGCACAACCATGTTCATTCAATCTACTTCTTTAGACCAGAGGTCTTTGCATCCATTTCTACATCATCTATCTACATGTTTAATAAGTGATCATGTTAAGCATGACTATATCCCTGTCAATAGTCTAAAACCCCATCTCTCACTTTCAATAAACCTCCTTATCTACAACTTTTGCCAATTTTTGAATCCTACGAACACCTGTATATTTGAAAACATCCCTTGGTCTAAATTCAACCCCATATTTATTTGATCATTCTGTTTTTAGGTTGGTTCCAACTCTGAAGTATCACTACGTATCAAACAGAATTTGTATTCTGATCATATTGCTTTTAGGATGGCAGGAAACATATGGCAATGTTTAGATCAGTATTTTTAACTGTAGTCACCTACGCGTTTAAGTACTTAGCTAATGTGATTGATCCAAAATCAAGTTCTCATCCTACCTGGAGTTTTCTAACCTACTATTGCAAAGTTATACTCACAATTGCTGCATCTATATAAAGTAAAAATTAGACATAACAAAAGATCGTGAAGTCTGGAATAAATGGTGCAGAGCTGAAAATGCCATCACCTCTCCACAGGGTTTTAACATCTCAAGAAGAACATACATTTGGGAAAGAAGAACACTGAATCAGAGAACCAGAGAAAATGCAGCTCAAAGCAGACTATTTCTTTCATATGTCAGTGAATTTTTGGTAGTGGTTTGTTTTGTTTTATGCCTTTCTTTGGCTCTATAAAGTATCTTGACGTACTGCCTACGACAGCTTGCTATCTATTTCATTTTTTTAGAGTAAGTGAGATGCCATTTTGAAAGGCACTGAGGCATCACTATTAAATTATACCCACTGTATGTGCAGACAGCCATGTAGTGAGCTCACTTCTACTTCCTCATTCAGCTTTAATGTGTCTAGCTGAGGAGAGCTAAGCTATCTATCGTATCACCATGACATGATGGATTTGATACTTAGATACACAAACATTCTTCCTTATAAGGACTAATTATTACTCCATATCTTATAGGTTAACAGTTTTACTGGGAATTCAGGTATTCTATTCAAATGAAGAATATGCTATAACTTAGAACATAGGTTAATAACTTAGCATGTGGACTGGTAGATAGCTGCTTATTAACTGTCAATTCCTTCATCTCATTGAACATTCATTGCCTGTTCCCACAATAAGGCCTTTGTCTTAAAGACACTTATTCAAGATATTGAGGTCAGGGCTCTCCTGATCTTTTTGGCAGCAGTGTACATGTCCCTTTCAGAAAAATTTCCTATGGTCACTGCCATTAGAGTTACTCTCTTTCACAGCACCCATTTTACTATTTTTCTGTATGTGCTTACCAGGGCTTGATAGCTTCTTGATTATTAATTTCCTTGTATACTCAGTTTAGTTCAGTTCAGTCACTCAGCCATGTCTGACTCTTTGCGACCCCATGAATCACAGCACGCCAGGCCTCTCTGTCCATCACCAACTCCCGGAGTTCACTCAAACTCATGTCAATCGAGCCGGTGATGCCATCCAGCCATCTCATCCTCTCTTGTCCCCTTCCCCTGCCCCCAATCCCTCCCAGCATCAGAGTCTTTTCCAATGAGGCAACACTTCACATGAGGTGGCCAAAGTACTGGAGTTTCAGCTTTAGCATCATTCCTTCCAATGAACATCCAGGACTGATCTCCTTTAGAATGGACTGGTTGGATCTCCTTGCAGTCCAAGGGACTCTCAAGAGTCTTCTCCAACACCACAGTTCAAAAACATCAATTCTTTGGCACTCAGCTTTCTTCACAGTCTAACTCTCACATCCATACATGACCACTGGAAAAACCATAGCCTTGACTAGACTAGAAAGAGGTTATTCTGTTTTATCCTTTGTTTTATTTCTAGTGCCTAGAAGAGTGCCCAGAGAAGGCAATGGCACCCCACTCCAGTGTTCTTGCCTGGAGAATCCCAGGGACAGGGGAGCCTGGTGGGCTGCCATCTATGGTGTCGCACAGAGCCAGACACGACTGAAGCGACTTAGCAGCAGCAGCAAAGTGCCCAGAATATAGCTGGCATATGCATATTTCCATATTACACAGAGAACGGGGCCTTGTCTGGTGTGTTCATTGTGGTAGCTTTAATTCCCTGAACATGGTATAGCCTTCATTTGTATTCAGTTAATAAATAAATGACTTTCCTCTGTCATTTAATGTTTAACTGTATCAGATATTTTTAAATAAAATTCTCTACTTGTATTAAAAAAATGTGGTATACATATGCAATGAAATATTAACCACAAAAGGAATGAAATGGGGTCATTTGTACACATGTGGATGGGCACAGAGACTGCCATATAGAGTGAAGAAAGTCAGAAAGAGAAAAAAATATTGTATATTAATGCACATATGTGGAAATCTGGAAAAATCTAGAAAATAGATGATCTTATTGACAAAGCAGAAATAGAGACAAATATATGGTGTAGAGAATAAATATACAGACATCAAGGGTGAAAGGTGGGGTAGTGGGAGGAATTGGGAGATTAGTATTGACATATATACACTATTGATACTATGTATAAAATAGATAACATTTACATAATTAGTATATTCACTCTGCCAAGCATGCTGCTGCTGCTGCTAAGTTGCTTCAGTCATGTCCAACTCTGTACGACCCCATAGATGGCAGCCCACCAGGCTCCCCCATCCCTGGGATTCTCCAGGAAAGAACACTGGAGTGGGGTGCCATTTCCTTCTCCAATGCATGAAAGTGAAAAGTGAAAGTGAAGTCACTCAGTCATGTCTGACTCTTCGCGACCCCATGGACTGCAGCCTACCAGGCTCCTCCGCCCATGGGATTTTCCAGGCAAGAGTACTGGAGTGGGGTGCCATAGTGCTCAGCAAAAAGGACAATACCTGTCCTCACAGGAAATAAGTGGAGAAAACAGCAATGAAACAATCAATTGTGGTAATGAAAAGTACCTTCAGAGAAGAGTATACAGTGTTATGAGAGCAGACACAGTAGAAAAGCCTGCCCCATACTTGAGGGTGTCCCAGAGGGAGTGACATTAAGCTGATGCTCAATTATAAGGATAAATTAGGGAAGTAAACTGAACTGTGGGACTTGAGGGAGAGTGGTCTTCAGAGGGTTTCCCTGGTGGCTCAGATAGAGACCTGGTTCTGTGCCTGGATTGGAAAGATCCTCAGGAAAAGGGAATGGCTACCCAGTCCAGTATTCTTGCCTGGAGAATTCCATGGAAAGAGGAGCCTACAGGCTATTCTTTAGAGTGCCTGATACTCTTAAGGAATTTAAGAAGTCAGAGTGAGGGGCATACAGAAAACTGGCAAAAGGTTTGTGAGGATGAGACCAAGTTCTGAAGAGCTCTAAAGATAATGTGTGGTGTTTGGTCCCTATTAAAGGAAAGTGGAAACTATTAATAGTTTTTAAAATAGAACAGCATGATTATATTTGCTTTTTAGAAACAGTACTCAGGATGAATTATAGATAATAGACAATGGATAAGGATTCATTCCCCCAATGAACCAGGAGATGATATAATACTGAAGGCTGTGGTTACAATGTTCAGGGCAAAATAATATGGGAATTCCAACTAAGGAGATTTAAATTGGTATTGTCAGGGCATCACTATTATAATTATAGAACTGAAACACGACGAAGAGACAAGCATTACTCCTAGTTTTCTAATTTTGGAATATTCTGCAACTATAAGGAATTCTTCAGTCTTCTTGGTTATCATTTTGTTTCTCTGTACATTATCTCCTTTAACATCACTAACAGGAGGCAGGAGGAGAAGGGGACACAGAGGACGAGATGGTTGGATGTCATCACTGACTCAGTGGACCTGAGTTTAAGCAAGCTCCAGGAGATGGTGAAGGACAGGGAAGCCTTGTGTGCTGCAGTCCATGGGGTCACAAAGAGTCAGACACGACTGAGCAACCGAACAGCTGCCTCTGAGTCAATTCTACATCACTAACGCTACACTCAGCCAAGACCAACACCATCTCTCTGTAAATATATATTTATTTTCTCTCTCTCCCTCCCTCCTTCCCTCTCTTTTTCCTTCCCTCACTCTCATATATGTTTATGCCCTACTGTTTTGTGAGGCATGCAATAAAGCATAGATAGAAATAATGACTACTGGCACCTTGCTTGTTTTCATTATTAAGTATAATATTAAAGACTGTCTTTTTGCATTGTGCTTTTAAAATTGTTGAAGTTCTTTCTATACCTAATGATCTGAGTTTTTTAAACAATATAATGGTATTAAATTTTCTTTAAAGTTTTTTCTCCATTTTCCTAATATAGTCAATCACACTGATTGATATTTGTATGTTAAACCAACCTTGCATTTGGGGGATGATGTTTCTCGGTTATGGTGTAATATCCTTTGCATGTATTGTTTACTTGACTTGCTAGTATTTTTAAAGCAATTCTGCACCTACGTTTATGAATAGCATTGATCTTAAGATTTTTATCCTCCCATCGTAAATTAGAAAACTGGACAACATATATAAAATAACTGTTCTAAAAAACTGTGTATCAGAAATTCCCCAAAATAAGGCAAACACATAAGGAACATTTGAGCAGTCAGATTTCTGCTTGGAAGTACTTCCCTGACCCTTACTGGGGAAGAATCCTAAGCAAAGATACAGCAGGGATACCTTGCTAAATTAAGGACAAAGAGGTAAAATTTCAGAGAGGCTGAGGCTCCGAGGAGGAGGAGGTAACTATACAAAGAAAGAACTGCATAAATCTGCATAGGAATGAATACCCATGTGTCTTTCTCTGAATACTAAGACATGCAAGTGCAAAGTCCAGCAGAAAAACTATTTTATGGATACACTATGCATTCCTTTATTTACGTATTTGGCATACTGGTGATTCAACCTTGAGTTATAACTCTTTGACCCAAAATGATGAGTTGACAAATGTGAAATAATTTCAATTCATTGACTATTTTCCTATGCTCAGCAAGTTTGTTCTTTCCACTGAATTGGAGGTTTCCTTTGTTCTGGAAGAAACAGAAGATTGGCCTCCAGAAACATGTTGTTTTAGCCAGGGGGTAGAGGAAGTGATTAGGCCTTGCATGCTCCCTTTCCATTTTTAATTTTAGTGATGATAGCTAGCAGAAGGCAGGCAATATGTAGCTTCCACCTCAGGTGTGCAAGCATATTGCAATTAAGGAAAGCTACTCTTAGTCACCCAGGGGGAAAGTGATTGATCAAAGTGTCAAATGCTTTAGTTCTACCAGTGTCAACTACAATTCACTGCCCCCAGTACTACGATTTATTTAGTAAAAAGAGAGTATCATTAAAACCCTGACACATTATTCACAGACTGTGGTCTAAAGAAATATGAATGGCATAATTATTCTATCAACAGGTAAACACATTTGGTGGCCTCCCACATTCATCCTTATTATAAACAATCATTCCAATTAGTGTTATCCAAATGCTGGGCACAGGCTTGGGTAAAGATGCAATTTAAAGCAATGTAAATCAGATTATTTTTTATACTCAGTGAAATAAATCCAAGTCAGGCAAGAAAATGGCTCACAGCAAAGAAAAAGAGATACAGATGGCAAACCAACTTGAAAATTCTATCACCAAATTAGGGCGACAAGAAGAATAGAATCTGGAGGCAAGTTACTCCAGTAATCATTATTGTCATCAACACTTAATACTGAGCAACAGTGAACAATAACCTAAGATTACAAGTTAATTTGGTGTGGAATCAATCCCAAAAGGTGGGATTGCCTTGACTGAACAGAGGAGAAAAAAATAATTACCTAGGAATGACTACAGTGGGTTCCTCATATTGGCGGTGTGTTTGATATTTTTTCCAGGCAGCATTTAATATCTAGTGTATCATTTTGCCTTCACATCGACAATATAATACTGTTTAAGAACATATGCTCTGGAGGCAGAATCCTTTGAGTTCCAATGTTGACTCCAAAATATAATCTTTGAAAGCCTCAATTTTATCAGCTTCCCAGGTGGTGCTAGTGGTGAAGAATCCACTTGCCAATGCAAAAAACATAAGAAATGTGGGTTCAGTCTCTGGGTTGGGAAGATCCTCTGGAGAAGGGAATGGCAACCCACTCCAGTATTCTTCCCTAGAGAATCCCATGAACAGAGGAGCCTGGTGGGCTACAGTCTGTGGGGTCGCAAGAGTCAGATACAACTGAAATGAATTCGCATGAAGTGTGGACTAATTAAAGGACCTGCTTCTTATGGGTGTGGAAGTTCAAATAACTAGAAAAGGTTCTTGGAGCTGGCTGCTAATGAAATCAGGATATAAAACACACAGTCAGCTTCTAGAGTTTGCATTCTAACCACCATACATATTACTTCCTTTTCAGGGTTTTGTGATAATTTAGCAAAACCAAGCACATGGGACACTTAGCTTACTGTTTGGGGTGCAGTATTCAATGACCAGTAGCTAGGAGCGGGAGGAAAAGGAGTCAAAAGAAAAGGAGGTGGGAAAGACGGCCTCTATAACTAGATTAAGGCAGGGGTTTATAAATTGTTACTGTAAAGGTTTAGACCGTATTTTAGGTCTTACAGGATATACATTCTGTCTCAAGTACTCAATTCTGCCATTGGAGCTGGAAAGCAGTCACATAAAATAGGTAAATGAATTGGCATATTCCAACGAGATTTTAGTTTCAAAACATGTGTTGGACTGGGTTTGTTTCTTGAGCCATAGTTTGACATCCAAATTAGAGAAAGAGGATTTGAATGCAGTCTTTCTTGTTTGTGTTTAGCTTTATTGAAGTGTAATGGACAAAGAGTGAAAGCAGTCTTATGATGAAATCCAGCATTCTTTTCACTCTTTGTCAGCTGCCTCCCTCTGGACTACTGCTTCATTGGGAACAAGCAAGAAATAAGACCATATGACCTCTAAGCTGTTTCTGGAATTGATATTCTAAGATTATATGGTACAGTCCCAGCGTATTATCTGAAGATGATTAAATGACTAACAGAAAAATTAAAGCAAATGCTAATTTCAGGTGTGGTAGACACAGCTCAGATCATGGTAAAAATTATACCTGTAATCCTTCATTCTCTGCTTAAACTGAATTATATGTCTTGACCAAAAAGTTCAGTAGGGTTTTTCCCATGAGATGCTATAGAAAAATCAGAACAAACTTTTTGGCCAACCCAATACATGTTCAAGGTGAGAATACATATTTGTACCTGGAGTGCTTCATACTTTTCAGCCCCTGGTTGCCAGGTGAAATCTGCAGCTAGGGTACAGAGATGTCCTGCCTGCCTGTGAAAGATCCTGTATACGTCCGTTGTGCCTGATTGCTAGTAGCACTCTCTTTCACTCTTCTAAAAGTGCTCCAGTTGGCACAAAAAATATTAATATGGTCACCCTACTGACAGAAGATAAATCCCAGTTTTACAGATCTCCACCTTCTTTGGAAGCTACAACATTCTCTCCAGTTAGGGATAGAAAACAATTCTTATTTAATATTCCCTCTCCTTTAGCAAACATCTATTGGGCCATAGTTTGTACCTCTTTCATCACTCTCAAAAGAGTTGGACAGGACTTAGCAACTAAATAATAACAACATTCCTTGTATTGTGAAAGGCATTAAAGTTAAAATGCTCCCTGAGAAGTTTTCATCTTACTTGGAGAGAGATTGTTTATGAAGGTTTAAATGAACTTAGCCTCTGACTGAACCCTTTAAATTCCACAGGCACCAGCTGTGTTCTCACAGATTCCCTTCACTGTTCTGTGATCCATGTGAACCAGAGCGAGGGTACATGCTTTTAACCCCATCATCAGCATCCATCATGCTTCCTGTGTGCTCATGCGTGCTAAGTTGCTTCACTCGGGTCCAGCTCTGTGTGACTCTATGGACTGCAGCTTGTCAGGCTCCTCTGTCCATGGAATTTTCCAGAATATTGGAGTGGGTTGTCGTGCCCTCCTCCAAGGGATCTTCCTGACCCAGGGATCAGCCCTATGTCTACTATGTCTCCTGCTCTGGCAGATGGGTTCTTTACCACTAGCACCACCTAAGTAAATATTCAGGAGTGAATAACTCAGTAATAGTTAAAGCTTTCCTCATTAAATTTTGATTTTTTTTTGTTCCCACCTTGCATTGAGAAAGGGAAGTGAATTATTACACAGAATTTTAAAGGCTTCTATGAATAGCTGCAAATACTTATCTTTAAACTTTACACCAATTATTTATTGAGAGGGTCCTGTATGCCAGGCTCTAAATTAAACCTTTATATACTGTATAGGACTTAATTCTCACAATCTCATGTGAGGTAGGAGCTATTATTTCCTCTATTTTGTAGAAAATAAAGCTACACCTCTATGAATTTAGGGAGTTACATAAGGCAACATAACTAATAAGCAATGGAAACAAGATTCCATTTCACCTTAGATTCCCATGAAGATGGAAACATTTTGGAAGTTGTTAAGCAGAGCACAAGATAGATTTATAAAAACTCAATGACAGTCTTGACTAAACTGCTTGCTATAATAATACCAGTATCACTACTATAAATATTGCATACACCGTACCTATATAGAAAATGTTTTTCATCTGAAATTCAAATTCAACAGAAGGTGCTATATTTGTATTTGCTAAATCTGGCAATATTATCTGTTACTCACACTACTTAGGCTATCTCAACTAGTACAGCATGAAGAAACCCTACTGCAGTTTTTAACCCAGTTGCTCTACATCCCATTCCTGATTCCAAGGTCCTAGGTATATATGGCCATAGAAAATATTCCTAGTACAACCTTGACAAAGTACAAGGAAGCTACTATTTATCTTCCAGCCCCAATCTCCTGCTGCAAATTATCTGATCTCATCCACAAGTACCCAAACGTCCCTTGAGGAGTCCACCTTCTATCAAACCTGTTTTCCCACTGCACATATTAATCCCTGAGAGCAATTCTCTGGTTCTCCTTTTACGGTGATGAGGGACAGCATAAAGTCCAGTTGTACAAGTGAGCTACCATATCAATTACAACAGCAGCCATGTGCAGGTAGGAAGGGAACCACGGAAGGGAACCACGGAAGCCTAGTGTAGCTGGCTAATGCAAAACCTACAAAGAAAGCCCAAGACTGATTTTTTTTTTTTCAGTGGCAGAGACTGACATCTCCTTGCAGGGAAATTGCTGACACCTAGAAATGATTTAAAGCAATTATGTACAAAACTCCTCAAATAGGGGACGATTAAGTTTTGAGTCACTACACTTCAAATTCCAACTTGGTAAAAAAGTAAAGTTCTTTTGTAAAATCACCCATCCTCCATATTAAACCAGATTTTATGATAAAACTCTTGCAGCTAAATAATTTGCCTTTAAAGAAAGACCTATGACCCTATCATATGACTTTGTAATCTCACTCCTGGGTATATATTCAGAGAAAAACATGGCACGGAAGTATACATGCACTCCATTGCTCATTGCAGCACTATTTATGATAGTCAAGACATGGAAGCAATGTAAATGCCCATCCACAGAGGAATGGATAAAGAAGGTGTGGTGAATATACACAAAGGAATTTTACACAGCCATAAAGAAGAATGACATCATGCCATGCGCAGCAACATGAATGAACCTAGAGATTTTCATACTAAGTGAAGTAAGTCAAACACAGAAAGAGAAATACCATATGATATCCCTTATATGCAGAATCTAAAGACAAATGATACAAATGAACTTATTTACAAAATATAAACAGACTCACAGGCTTAGAGAAAGAACTTATAGTTATCACAGGATGAGAACAGTTATGGAGTTTGGGATCAACATGTACATATTGCTATATTTAAAAATGGATAACCAACAAGGAACTACTGTATATCACTGGGAACTTTCCTCAATGTTATGTGGCAGCTTGGATGGGATGGGAATTTGGGGGAGAGTGGATACATGTGTATGTAATGCTCAGTCACTTTGCGATCAATATGAAGCTACCACAACATTGTTAATCAGCTATACTTCAATAAAAAATAAAAAAGTTTAAAAATAAAAATAAATAATTATATATTAAATTTTAAAAAGACATATGATCCTATTAGAAAAAATAAGATAAGAGACATATTTCTGGAGGAAAAATGATCTTGTCTATCCTACAGAAACAAGAATAAGAAATCTTCCTTCTGTGAATTTAGTGGTGTGGGTGCTTTAAATGCATGGTTGCCTTTTCTCTGGGTTGGGAAGATCCTCTGGAGAAGGGAATGGCAACCCACTCCAGTATTCTTCCCTAGAGAATCCCATGAACAGAGGAGCCTGGTGGGCTACAGTCTGTGGGGTCGCAAGAGTCAGATACAACTGAAATGAATTCGCATGAAGTGTGGACTAATTAAAGGACCTGCTTCTTATGGGTGTGGAAGTTCAAATAACTAGAAAAGGTTCTTGGAGCTGGCTGCTAATGAAATCAGGATATAAAACACACAGTCAGCTTCTAGAGTTTGCATTCTAACCACCATACATATTACTTCCTTTTCAGGGTTTTGTGATAATTTAGCAAAACCAAGCACATGGGACACTTAGCTTACTGTTTGGGGTGCAGTATTCAATGACCAGTAGCTAGGAGCGGGAGGAAAAGGAGTCAAAAGAAAAGGAGGTGGGAAAGACGGCCTCTATAACTAGATTAAGGCAGGGGTTTATAAATTGTTACTGTAAAGGTTTAGACCGTATTTTAGGTCTTACAGGATATACATTCTGTCTCAAGTACTCAATTCTGCCATTGGAGCTGGAAAGCAGTCACATAAAATAGGTAAATGAATTGGCATATTCCAACGAGATTTTAGTTTCAAAACATGTGTTGGACTGGGTTTGTTTCTTGAGCCATAGTTTGACATCCAAATTAGAGAAAGAGGATTTGAATGCAGTCTTTCTTGTTTGTGTTTAGCTTTATTGAAGTGTAATGGACAAAGAGTGAAAGCAGTCTTATGATGAAATCCAGCATTCTTTTCACTCTTTGTCAGCTGCCTCCCTCTGGACTACTGCTTCATTGGGAACAAGCAAGAAATAAGACCATATGACCTCTAAGCTGTTTCTGGAATTGATATTCTAAGATTATATGGTACAGTCCCAGCGTATTATCTGAAGATGATTAAATGACTAACAGAAAAATTAAAGCAAATGCTAATTTCAGGTGTGGTAGACACAGCTCAGATCATGGTAAAAATTATACCTGTAATCCTTCATTCTCTGCTTAAACTGAATTATATGTCTTGACCAAAAAGTTCAGTAGGGTTTTTCCCATGAGATGCTATAGAAAAATCAGAACAAACTTTTTGGCCAACCCAATACATGTTCAAGGTGAGAATACATATTTGTACCTGGAGTGCTTCATACTTTTCAGCCCCTGGTTGCCAGGTGAAATCTGCAGCTAGGGTACAGAGATGTCCTGCCTGCCTGTGAAAGATCCTGTATACGTCCGTTGTGCCTGATTGCTAGTAGCACTCTCTTTCACTCTTCTAAAAGTGCTCCAGTTGGCACAAAAAATATTAATATGGTCACCCTACTGACAGAAGATAAATCCCAGTTTTACAGATCTCCACCTTCTTTGGAAGCTACAACATTCTCTCCAGTTAGGGATAGAAAACAATTCTTATTTAATATTCCCTCTCCTTTAGCAAACATCTATTGGGCCATAGTTTGTACCTCTTTCATCACTCTCAAAAGAGTTGGACAGGACTTAGCAACTAAATAATAACAACATTCCTTGTATTGTGAAAGGCATTAAAGTTAAAATGCTCCCTGAGAAGTTTTCATCTTACTTGGAGAGAGATTGTTTATGAAGGTTTAAATGAACTTAGCCTCTGACTGAACCCTTTAAATTCCACAGGCACCAGCTGTGTTCTCACAGATTCCCTTCACTGTTCTGTGATCCATGTGAACCAGAGCGAGGGTACATGCTTTTAACCCCATCATCAGCATCCATCATGCTTCCTGTGTGCTCATGCGTGCTAAGTTGCTTCACTCGGGTCCAGCTCTGTGTGACTCTATGGACTGCAGCTTGTCAGGCTCCTCTGTCCATGGAATTTTCCAGAATATTGGAGTGGGTTGTCGTGCCCTCCTCCAAGGGATCTTCCTGACCCAGGGATCAGCCCTATGTCTACTATGTCTCCTGCTCTGGCAGATGGGTTCTTTACCACTAGCACCACCTAAGTAAATATTCAGGAGTGAATAACTCAGTAATAGTTAAAGCTTTCCTCATTAAATTTTGATTTTTTTTTGTTCCCACCTTGCATTGAGAAAGGGAAGTGAATTATTACACAGAATTTTAAAGGCTTCTATGAATAGCTGCAAATACTTATCTTTAAACTTTACACCAATTATTTATTGAGAGGGTCCTGTATGCCAGGCTCTAAATTAAACCTTTATATACTGTATAGGACTTAATTCTCACAATCTCATGTGAGGTAGGAGCTATTATTTCCTCTATTTTGTAGAAAATAAAGCTACACCTCTATGAATTTAGGGAGTTACATAAGGCAACATAACTAATAAGCAATGGAAACAAGATTCCATTTCACCTTAGATTCCCATGAAGATGGAAACATTTTGGAAGTTGTTAAGCAGAGCACAAGATAGATTTATAAAAACTCAATGACAGTCTTGACTAAACTGCTTGCTATAATAATACCAGTATCACTACTATAAATATTGCATACACCGTACCTATATAGAAAATGTTTTTCATCTGAAATTCAAATTCAACAGAAGGTGCTATATTTGTATTTGCTAAATCTGGCAATATTATCTGTTACTCACACTACTTAGGCTATCTCAACTAGTACAGCATGAAGAAACCCTACTGCAGTTTTTAACCCAGTTGCTCTACATCCCATTCCTGATTCCAAGGTCCTAGGTATATATGGCCATAGAAAATATTCCTAGTACAACCTTGACAAAGTACAAGGAAGCTACTATTTATCTTCCAGCCCCAATCTCCTGCTGCAAATTATCTGATCTCATCCACAAGTACCCAAACGTCCCTTGAGGAGTCCACCTTCTATCAAACCTCTTTTCCCACTGCACATATTAATCCCTGAGAGCAATTCTCTGGTTCTCCTTTTACGGTGATGAGGGACAGCACAAAGTCCAGTTGTACAAGTGAGCTACCATATCAATTACAACAGCAGCCATGTGCAGGTAGGAAGGGAACCACGGAAGGGAACCACGGAAGCCTAGTGTAGCTGGCTAATGCAAAACCTACAAAGAAAGCCCAAGACTGATTTTTTTTTTTTCAGTGGCAGAGACTGACATCTCCTTGCAGGGAAATTGCTGACACCTAGAAATGATTTAAAGCAATTATGTACAAAACTCCTCAAATAGGGGACGATTAAGTTTTGAGTCACTACACTTCAAATTCCAACTTGGTAAAAAAGTAAAGTTCTTTTGTAAAATCACCCATCCTCCATATTAAACCAGATTTTATGATAAAACTCTTGCAGCTAAATAATTTGCCTTTAAAGAAAGACCTATGACCCTATCATATGACTTTGTAATCTCACTCCTGGGTATATATTCAGAGAAAAACATGGCACGGAAGTATACATGCACTCCATTGCTCATTGCAGCACTATTTATGATAGTCAAGACATGGAAGCAATGTAAATGCCCATCCACAGAGGAATGGATAAAGAAGGTGTGGTGAATATACACAAAGGAATTTTACACAGCCATAAAGAAGAATGACATCATGCCATGCGCAGCAACATGAATGAACCTAGAGATTTTCATACTAAGTGAAGTAAGTCAAACACAGAAAGAGAAATACCATATGATATCCCTTATATGCAGAATCTAAAGACAAATGATACAAATGAACTTATTTACAAAATATAAACAGACTCACAGGCTTAGAGAAAGAACTTATAGTTATCACAGGATGAGAACAGTTATGGAGTTTGGGATCAACATGTACATATTGCTATATTTAAAAATGGATAACCAACAAGGAACTACTGTATATCACTGGGAACTTTCCTCAATGTTATGTGGCAGCTTGGATGGGATGGGAATTTGGGGGAGAGTGGATACATGTGTATGTAATGCTCAGTCACTTTGCGATCAATATGAAGCTACCACAACATTGTTAATCAGCTATACTTCAATAAAAAATAAAAAAGTTTAAAAATAAAAATAAATAATTATATATTAAATTTTAAAAAGACATATGATCCTATTAGAAAAAATAAGATAAGAGACATATTTCTGGAGGAAAAATGATCTTGTCTATCCTACAGAAACAAGAATAAGAAATCTTCCTTCTGTGAATTTAGTGGTGTGGGTGCTTTAAATGCATGGTTGCCTTATTCCATCATGAGAAAAGAGGTTGGAAAGTCCAGGGCCCACTTTTGTGAGGTCTGAGGATAAAGCTTACCCTGCAGAACACAATAGAGTCACTTGTGAAGTCAAGCTTTGAGTGGTATAATTTGAACTTCTGAATCAAGCTTCTTCCAAGACTTCTGGCTTTTTTTCCCTACACAACTCAACATATTTTCTTTGTTTGTTAAGCCAGTTTAAGATCAGTTTTATTTTGTCACTTGCAAAATGAAGATTTCTGACAGTTATATTTAGTATCCATTTGTTTGTATTTCAACTTGCATATTCCTTAATATATGGTCTACTGAAATACACAGAATACAAAAACGAAAGCTATATAAGAACAGTATGATAAAGAAAAAATGTATATGTGTACAAAAAGAAATTTTTGGATATAAAATGGAGACAGAAATGAAGCTCAGAAACTAATACAATACTGTAAATCAACTATACTCCAATAAAAAGGAAAAGTTTATATAGCAACAAAAATAAATGAACCTCAGACAAAAAATGTTTACTGTGAAGTCTACCCTTGCTCTGGGTAGCCCAGAAATTTGCTATTAGCTTACATGTAATGCAAAGGAAAAGGCTTGTTTATCCAATTCACAGTGGAATTCCAAGGAACTGCTCAGAAGAACCATTAAGTTATAAAATCGAAAGTGGAGGTTAAAAGAGAGGAGACATCCCTTTAGGGTGGAACAGTTGAATAAAGTACCCTATGGGAGGACAGACTTGAGTTTAGCATGAGAAATGGGGTAGCACGTGTGTAGAGGAGAACTAACATTCCAGGGAGGAAAAACATAATGAGCAAGTCTATCCTTGAAGTGAACTTGTATAGAGGACTGTGAGGAGACTGGCCTGGACAGAGATGAGAGGACTTACAGCGAGATGGAATCAAAAAATATTTTAGAACACAGGTCAAAATGTGCAGCAGAATGCAAAAATAGTGCAGATGAACATACTTGCAGGACAAGAACAGAGACAGCGAAGATGGACATATGGACATGAGCACAGGCGGATGCAGGGAAGGAGAGAGTGGGAGGAAATGAGATAATAGCGTTGACATGTTCACACTACCATGTGAAAAACAGCTAGTGAGGACCTGCTATATAGCACACGGAGCTCGGCTTGGTGCTCTGGGATGACCTAGAAGAATGGGGATGATGGTGGGTGGGAAGGAGCTTCAAGAGGGAGGAGATTTATGTACATATATAGCTGATTCACTTCACTATACAGCAAAAATGAACACAACATTGTAAAGCAATTACATGCCAAAAACAAAAACAAAAACAGTAGATGTTACCTAAAGTTTATCAAGTACTAAAACTTCTTGGATTTTACAATACATCCATGCTAGCAATTTTGGTCTGATGAAAAATGGAAAAAGTCTATAAATTAAGTCTTGACAAAAGATAAAACTGAGAATAAACAAACTCCCTTGCAAAAAATAAATAACATATTGAGCTTAACCCTCCTGTTGTGTAAATTAGTCCTCAGAAGTAAATTAGGTAACTTTCACTCCCTAACTCAGAAAGCTAAATTCTTAATAAAATAATTCTTAGTTATACCTTGCCAAAATTATAAACCAGAAGTTTCACTTACTGTTTTCTTAATCTGGTAGGATGGAGAGTAGGAAAAAATGTAACAGCATGACATGCTCAGATGGGATAAACACTTATGGTCATCATCCTAACTGGAGTGCACTATTAACTAGCCAGTCACTTACTTAAATTACAAAAGCTATAAATCATGCAAAAATGATGAATTATCAGTATGTAAAAGGCACCCACTGAATACTTGTGGGTTTCAGTTATATTTTGACACAACTATCATATTAGTTCTGTGGCCTTAGGCAGGTAAATTAATCTTTCTGATATATGGTTTTCTGATTTGCAAAATAGATGCAATAATAAATGCCTAAGAAACACAAGCTGGAATCAAGATTGCTGGAAGAAATATCAATAACCTCAGATATGCTGATGACACCACCCTTATGGCAGAAAGTGAGGAGGAGCTAAAAAGCCTCTTGATGAAAGTGAAGGAGGAGAGTGAAACAGTTGGCTTAAGGCTCAACATTCAGAAAACGAAGATCATGGCATCCGGTCCCATCACTTCATGGGAAATAGATGGGGAAACAGTGGAAACAGTGTCAGACTTTATTTTTTTGGGCTCCAAAATCACTGCAGATGGTGACTGCAGCCATGAAATTAAAAGACGCTTACTCCTTGGAAGAAAAGTTATGACCAACCTGGATAGTATATTCAAAAGCAGAGACATTACTTTGCCGACTAAGGTCCG
>SJYX01005282.1:44559-59547 GCA_006410675.1 Oreotragus oreotragus
CTGTCTCTTATACACATACACATCTAGATGTGTATAAGAGACAGATTCAGATATGACCTAAATCAAATCCCTTATGATTATCCAGTGGAAGTGAGAAATAGATTTAAGGGACTAGATCTGATAGATAGAGTGCCTGATGAACTATGGAATGAGGTTCGTGACATTGTACAGGAGACAGGGATCAAGATTATCCCCATGGAAAAGAAATGCAAAAAAGCAAAATGGCTGTCTGGGAGGCCTTACAAATAGCTGTGAAAACAAGAGAAGAGAAAAGCAATGGAGAAATGGAAAGATATAAGCATCTGAATGCAGAGTTCCAAAGAATAGCAAGAAGAGATAAGAAATGGGAAATGAAAAGGGAATGGCTGCCCCACTCCAGTGTTCTGGCCTGGAAAGTTCTATGGACAGAGGAGCCTGGTGCGCTACATTCCATGGGGTCACAAGGATCCTACACGACTGAAGAACTAACACTTTTCAGACATATTTTATGAAAATCTGATCTGACATTCAGCAATCCCTTGAAGTCAGGGCATGCAGGTGCACTCACAACAAAAGTACTGTAAGAAAAAAGTAAATAAAAAGAAAGGGGTGGAGGGTCTACCTATTGTTTGCCTCCACAACAACAGCACACATTTTTCTAGTGACAATCCATGACTCCCTCAGTCCAGGTCCATGGTTCTGGACAGCACTCCCCCAACCCCACCGCCAGAGTGATCATGTGATCTAAGTACAAGCCAATTAGCACACCAGAGTACTGCTGTTTCCCGTGACTGGTTCAAGCTATTCAAAGCAGGTCGAATCAGAGAAATTCACAGAACAACCAATGAAAGGAGAGAAAATGGTCTGTCCTCTGCTGCAGTGAGAGTCGATATTTTGCCACTTTTTAGAAACTAAGATTAAACCTAAACCGGCAGGGTTCAGATCCTGAAGATATCTTTTGAGTTCTGAAGCCAGCTATGCCTGAAGCTACAATCACCACAGGACTGCTCCATCTTGTGAGCTAGTAAATTTCATATTTTTGATTTGAGACAGCTTTACTTGCAACTCATAGAAACACAGATGATTTTCATCCAAAGTTTTGGACAGGACAGATAGAATTCACCAGGTGGCAGATTTTAAAGAAAGACTTCCTAAAATTGCCATAAAAATGCTTTTCTAGTACTTACAAAATGCTTATAGTAATTCAGAATTTTTTTAAAAAAATAATGATTCTAACTTCCTGAACACTTACTGTATTAGACCTACCTGCTAAGCACTATACCATTTAATCCTCAGACCCACCTTCCATGGTAGATACTATACTACCCTGATTTTGCATAGAAAAATGTGGCTTAGAAATATTAAGAAATGTGTCCAAGATCGGCTTCTCAATGGCAGAGTTGAGATTCAAGCCCTGGCTACCTGACTCTAAGGACTGAAATCTTAACTGCTGCAGTATATCATCTCTAAAATATTTGTTTGTACTGAGCTACTGTAATTAGACTTGCTCAGAAAATAAAATGCCTTAAGGAATTCACTTTTCTGGAATTAAAGTTCAACTCTACTCCTTTACACTGTATTAAACCCACCTTTCAATTACTTGTGATTGGCAGGTCATTTGTATCCATTTCTTGCTGTTTTCTAGTGGTTTAACATGTTTTCTGAGAAACCTAGTTTCCTTTTGGATCTTGTTGCCTGAAGAGTGAAGGGATTGCAAGAGAATGGTAGTGCGGGGACAGGAGATGCCTCAACCACAGATTTCAGATGGCATCATCCCTTCAGCTTCTGTTTGCTCTGCCTTATTCTGTTCAATTCATTTGTTATCACCAACCTAATGTCAATATAGGTTTAGATTCACATCAAAACTCCATTCAGCTAGACAGAAAATGTAAAAGACAACAGATCTCATGATTAGGGCAACCTGATTTGGTACAGAGGTACATGGCTCACTGATTCTCTGGATACAAAATGTAACATTTGTTTGTGATAATGCTTCCTACTTCTTGCAGTAAGACCATTTCCTGCTACATTCTGCTAGTGTAGAATCTGTTTAGGTTGATAAAAAGGGTACTCTATTTTTTTTTTCTTTTTTAATCACCTCAGCATTGTTTTGGATTAATCAGCATTCTTAATGTCATCTTCAAATATAACAGAACTTTAGGATGAGTGTTCAAATGTTTTACATTATGAAAATGAGGATGATGATAAATACTTAAATGCCAAGCATGGATTTGTGTGTTTTCAATATGTTATCTCATTTCTAACAGACCAACAGGAAAGATACTATTACTGCTCCCATTTGGTGGTTCAGGGAATAGAGGCTAAGAGTGATATGGTGGTTTTCCAGTACTCATAGACCTAGTGAGTTGTGGAGCTTGGATCAAATACATGTCTTAACTCAAAATTTTTTCTCCCAAAGTAGCCTGCATCATTTTATTTAATTATTTATTGAGGTGACATTTATATATAACATTATAAAAGTTTCATGTATACAATGCAATAATATGATACTTGTAGACACAACTCTGCACATGGACATCACCACATCACCAGATGGTCAATACTGAATCAGAATGATTATATTCTTTGCAGCCAAAGATGGAGAAGCTCTATACAGTCAGCACAGAAAAAAAAATAAAAGACTGGGAGCTGACTGTGGCTCAGGTCATGAACATCAAATTGCAAAATTTAGAGTTAAATTGAAGAAAATCGGGAAAACCACTAGAGCACTCAGGTACAACCTAAATCAAACCTCTTATGATTATACAGTGGAAGTGACAAATAGATCCAACGGATTAAATCTGATGGACAGAGTGCCTGAAGAACTATGGACGGAGGTTTGGGGCACTGTACAGGAGGCTGTGATCAAAATCATTCCCAAGAAAAAGAAATGCAAAAAAGCAAAATGGTTGTCTGAGAAGGCCTTACAAATAGCTGAGAAAGGAAGAGAAGCTAAGAGAAAAGAAGAAAAGGAAGGCTATATCCATCTGAATGCAGAGTGCCAAAGAATATCAAGGAGAGATAAGATAGCCTTCCTAAGTGATCAATGCAAAGAATCAGAGGAAAATAATAGAATGGAAAAGACTAGATAATCTCCTCAAGAAAACTAGATATACCAAGAGAATATTTCATGCAAAGTTTGGCACAATAAAGGAAAGAAGCTGTATGGACTTAACAGAAGGAGAAGATATTAAGAAGAGGTGGCAACACAGAAGAACTCAATGACCCAGATAACCATGATGGTGTGATCGCTCACCTAGAACCACACATCCTGGAGTGTGAGTTCAAATGGCTTTAGGAAGGCTATGAAAGTGCTGGACTCAATGTGCCAGCAAATTTGGAAAACTCGGCAGTGGTCACAGGACTGGAAAAGGTCAGTTTTCATTCCAATCCCAAAGAAAGGCAATGCCAAAGAATGTTCAAAGTACTACACAATTGTACTCATCTCACATGCTAGCAAAGTAATGCTGAGAATTCTCCAAGCTAGGCTTCAACAGTACATGAACCAAGAACTTCCTGATATTCAAGTTGGGTTTAGAAAAGGCAGAGGAACCACAGATCAAATTGCCAACATCCACTGAATCATAGAAAAAGCAAGAAAATACCAGAAAAACAAAACAAAACAAAACAGAACAACTTCTGCTTCACTGACTATGTTAAAGTCTTTGACTGTATGGATCACAACAAACTGGAAAATTCTTAAAGTGATGGGAATACTAGATTCCCTGGCCTGCCTCCTGAGAAATAAGTAGGCTGGTCAAGAAGCAACAGTTAGAACTGGACATGGAACAACAGACTGGTTCCAAATTGGGAAAGGAGTATATCAAAGTTGTATATTGTCACCCTGTTTATTTAGCTTTATGCAGAGTACATCATGTGAAATGCCAGGCTGGAGGAAGCACAAGCTAGAATCAAGATTGCTGGGAGAAATATCAATGATCTCAGATACAGAGAAGACATCTGCCTTATGGCAGAAAGTGAAGAGGAACTAAAGAGCCTCTTGATGAAAGTGAAAAAGGAGAGTGAAAAAACTGGCTTAAAACTTAACATTCAAAAAAACGAAGATCATGGCATCTGGTCCTATTAACTTCATGGCAAATAGATGGGGGAAATTGGAAGTAATAAAGTGTCAGACTTTATTATTTTGGGTACCAGAATCAATGCAGATGGTGAATGCAGCCATAAATTAGAAGATGCTTGCTCCTTGGACGAAAAGCTATGACAAACCTAGGCAGCATGTTAAAAAGCAGAGACATTACTCTGCCAACAAAGGTCCATTTAGTTAGAGCTATGGTGTTTCCAGTAGTCACGTATGGATGTGAGAGCTGGACCAAAAAGAAAGGTGAGAACTGAAGAACTGATGCTTTTGAACTGTGGTGTTGGAGAAAACTCTTGAAGAGTCCCTTGGACTGCAAGGAGATCCAACCAGTCCATCCTAAAGGAGATCAGTCCTGAAATTCACTGGAAGGACTGATGCTGAAGCTGACACTCCAATACTTTGGCCACGTGATGCAATGGACTGACTCACTGGAAAAGACCTTGATGCTGGGAAAGATTGAAGGCCGGAGGAGAAGGGGATGACAGAGGATGAGATGGTTTGATGGCATCACTGACTCGATGGCCATGAATTTGTGCAAGCTCTGGGAGCTGATGATGGACAGGGAAGCCTGGCATGCTGCAGTCCATGGAGTTGCAAAGAGTCACACATACTGAGCAACTGAACTGACCTGAAAGTGATCATCATCTAGTTACCATCCATCAGCATACAGTCTAGTAACCATCTGGTAAAAGTCTAATTACCATCTACGTCATACAATTGAACTCCTTAATTCATTTTACCTACCCCCTTATACCCTTCTCCTTGGTAACCACCAGTCTGTTCTATCTAAATGTTTTATTTTGTTTGTTCATCTGTTTTGTTTTTTGCATTCCATGTATAAGTGAAATCAAGTGATAGTTGCCATGTCTTGCATGCTGCTGACCCATTCTTTGGCTTCATCTAGTCTGCTGTTGAACCCCGTCTAGTGTATTTTTCAGTTCAATTATTATATTCTTCAGTTATGATTTGTTTGATAGTTTTATTTTCTCTGTTTGTTGAAGTTCTCACTGCATTCATTCATTCTTCTCTTGAGTTCACTGAGCATTTTTATGACCATGACTTTGAACTCTTTATCTTTAATATTGTAACAAACATTACTTATATCTATTTCCTTAAGATCTTTTCCTGAGGTATTTGTCTTGTTCTTTTGTATGGAACATATCCCTCTGTGTCTTCATTTTGCTCACCTCTCTGTGTTTGTTTTTATACAATAGGTGGGATAGCTAGTTTTCCTACTCTTTCAGGAATAACCTTGTGTAGGGGGTAAACTTTATGGTTCAACCTTGCCCTAGCTCTCCATCATCTCTCCAACCTCTGTCATTGCAAAGTAGCCTCATTTATTCTTCATAGGTCCCTGTTGTTAAGGGTGTGCCAAGCTCTGTCAATGCTACAGTGGAAGGGGTCTCAGTCAGCATCTGTTGTCAGGGTGAATAGAAGCCTGCTTCTCAGACAGCAGCTTTTAAAAGATGTAGACACATACAGTCCTGAGGACTACAACTGTAAACTCTGCTGACTACTAGACCAGGAGACCTGGAGGTATTCCCTTGGTTTCAGTTGCTAGTCAGTTGAGTGTATAAGGTCCTGTGTAGAAGGTATCAGAGAACTGTGAGAAGGCCAAGGGAGTCAGTAAGGATGGCATCTCTCTACCTGTATTCTATGAGAGCACCTCTGTAACCTCTAGAAATGCTGCAGTCCTGAAGCCTGTCCCTCAGGCTGAAGCTCCAGGACAAGTGGGCCTTTTTTACAGGCAGACTCAGGGTATGTTTCAATCTGCTGTCTGTGCAGTATCCTGGGTGTGCCAGCAGGCCCAGGACTGTCACTCCAATTTTACAGTCCTATGGGGCCTAGGAATGCATGCTCCTGACTAGGGCCAGGTGATCAGGGTTGTCCCTTGTGTGGACTGCACCTACCTGCTAGCATTAGTGATGCTTCAAGACAGTGCTGAGGGTAAGGCGCATGCCCATAGATCTGAAATGCAGGTAGGGAACAGTGGGAGTGGAACATGTCTGGCATTAGCAAGGCTGGGAAAGAGTGTGAGGGATGGGGCATGCCCACCACTTTAGTGTGGAGGATGAGCACTGGGGGCCAGACACACCCGTGGCTTTAAGAAAGCCATTAAGAGCATGGGAGCAGGGTGCACCTGTGGCCTGAGTGATGTATGAGATCACTAGTGGTGGCTTTAGAGCAAGGCTTTAGTGAGGCTGTGTTCACATGCACCCACCAGCATTTTCAAGGTAAAGGGAGAATGTAAGAAAGGTGTTCACCAGCACCTCAATCCTGGAAGAAACTCATCCCTGCCCCTCTGGCAAATGCTTTAAGACTATCAAATGAATGTCCTTCATGTATAGTCCAGGCACTTCCCTAATTGCTGCCTTCGTGCTAAATCTCAGGATGAGTGAGATAACCTATAAACCCCTCAAAAAGAAATATCTCAGATGCCACAAAGCCCTCTGGGTCCCCTAGATATAAGCCTCATTGGTTTCCAAAGCCAGGCATTTGGGGGGTCCAATCTCTCCAGTGCTGGTCACAAGGTTTGGGGTGCACAATGTGAGGCTCACATCCATTACTACTCAGTGAGTACCTGAAGACCTGTGAGATCTCTATCATGGGCTGTCATGTGGGGGTGGGGTTTTGATGAGACTACAACTCTTTCCCTCCCCCCCATCTTGGCATGGGCATTTAATCTTCTGTTGTGGAACTGTTGCTCAGCTAGCTATCAGTTATTTTTGAGAGGTAACAGTTTCTATATGAAGCAGTAGATTTGGCGTGTCCATTGGAGTTGGTTAGTTCAGGGTCTTCCTACACTGCCATCTTGGACAGCCTCCAATTCTTAAATTCTTAATTATTACATTTGATCCTTCAATCCAGTGTTCTCAAAGTTTAGTGCATACCAGAAACATTTAAAGGGCCTGTGAAAACACAAACTACTCATGATGATGTATGGCAGAGACCAATACAATATTGTAAAGCAATTATCATCCAATAAAAAAGGAAAAAAACAAAATTTCTGGGCCCCACCTGAGTTTCTGATTCAGTAATGTGGGGTATGTTGTGATAATTTCAAACAAGTTCCCAGGTGGTGCTAAGGTTATTTGAGTTCCATGTTTTGAGAAATACTCATCTAGTTCAACTGCTTCACTTTAGAGTTGTAGAACCAAAACTCAGAGGAGTAAAGGACTCAATCAAGGTCACAACATGGATTAACAGCCAAGAGAAAATGAGAACACAGGTCTTTTGGTCCCCAATCAAATGGTCTCTTAACTATGAAGAGGGATCTAACCTCTCTCGCTTTCATATTTGCAATAAAAGACATAATATTTGGCTAAAGTTATAAATAACTCCTCTGACATGTCCTGATTCACTAAGTTGACAGATATTCATGAAGTGTTGTGCTCCATCGCTCAGTCATGTCCAACTCTTTGCAGCCCCAGGGACTGTAGCCCACTAGGCTCCTCTGCCCGTGGAATTTTCCAGGCAAGAATACTAGACTAGGCTGCCATTTCCTTTTCCAGGTGGTTCTTCCTGATCCCGGGGTCAAACTGAGTTTCTTGTGTCTCCTGCATTGGCAGCTGGATTCTTTACCATGAGTGTCATCTGGGAAGATCCATTCATGAATTAGAGTTGTTAATCAACTTTCTTGATTGTTAAGTTCCTGTAAATTTGGGGTAACTAATTCCTGCTCTGCAGCTTGGTCATGAGGATTGGATATAATTAGAAATTCCCCCCACTGGAATGTAAGCTTCACGAAGTTGAGTATTTTGCTTATCTTTATTTCTTGCTATATTCCTACATCCAGAAACACTGGCTTACATAAATTAGTTATTTATCAATATTTCTTGAGTAAATAAAAATGAATACATGGGACATTGTAGGAACTCAGTAAATGGTGGCTTTATTGCTATCTTAATGTCATCACTACCACTACTATCACTAATTTACATTTCCCTGATTCATTTTCGATTCTATTTTCTCCATTTCAGGTGTTTTCTTTTTTTTACACCCTCTTTACCTGCCAAGCTCCATCATATTTTCTGGTAATGATGTTTCTATTTCATGGCTTCGGAAAAACAGGCTAGATGTTAATTTTTTGTTGTTGTTACTCTTTCAGAAAATTCACACCATTGCCACTGAGGTTTTTTTTTTTTTTTTTTTCCAATGGGGAGCTTTAAATTACTGCAAACAATCTGCCTTGGTTGCCTTTTAAATTTTTTCCAGGTGTCAACTTCAAAGGGAGGATGACCATTGGTTATTTGGGACATGTTTTAACTCCTTAGATAACACTGAAACATCTTCGGCTGCAGGGCTGGAAAGACATCCCACTCTTTTGCCTCAGTTAACAGCCAGGCAAACAGGAAAGAGACTTCACTGAATTTATTCTGTAGTACATTCTTCCTGCCTAAGATATCCAGTATTACGGACCCAAACTCTTTGTGAAAGGAAGCATTCATGTGCACCAGTATAAGATATTGCTCAGAGCCCTGAACAGTTTTTGGAGGAAAACAGTGAAAGAGTATGGAAAAATGTCTTGTTAGCTATTGACCCTGGTTGCATTATACATTCATTAGCAGAGCATATTAAAAATCCTGAAGCACAGACATCTTTCAAAACTGCTCAGTCAGACCCTGTGAGGACTGGGTTACAGGCATCTGCAGTTTAGAAAACCTCATTTGTTACCTACGTTCCTTCAAAGACCAGTACAGAGTGCCTCAGTAATGTTTCATGGATCCTTAACACAATGAAAAAAGTAAAGTCAAAGTATCAGGATTTTTATAATCCAAAGTTTTCATAATCTTTAATTAATAAAGACTCTCCTTTATTCTGAGAGTAGCCATTCTCCCTTGCACTGCTAAAGAAAATCATTAACCACCACTAAATAAATAAAATGACACCACGACTCAGCTTACGCAAATTACATATCCTGAGAGGAAGCAAGATTATAATTCAAATCTTTAATTTAGAATATCTGCCCTTATGGCTTCAACCTGGGGCTCACATTTGAAATTAATGCTGTTTCCTGTCTTTCACAAAGGCACGTGACAATCTAAGTTGCACTGCCTGTGTTTCCTGGCCAACCATCAAGAGGCTGTCTCTTGCAGTCCCTTTCAGCTAGTCTTGAGGAAGGATGTCTATTGCTCTGGGGGTCCACTGAAGGTTTCCAACATGAATTTCGCATATGACACTAAGCCCATACCTCAAATCAGATTGCCCTAGGCATACACTCTTAATATTCTGAAACTCCGTATGCTAACATCTGAAATGCATTAAAAGATATATAAACAACAACTTGGGGCTTCCCAGGCGTTACTAGTGGGAAAGAACCTGTGTGCAATGCGAGGAGACTTAAGAGATCAGGTTCATCCCTGGTTCAGGAAGAACTCCTGGAGCAGGGCATGAAAACCCACTCCAGTATTCTTGTTTGGAGAATCCCATGGACGGAAGAGCCTGGCAGGCTGCAGTCCATAGGGTTTCAAAGAGTCAGACACAGCTGAAGCGATGTAGCACGCACGCACACACACACACAGGAACAACTTAATTTTCTTTACATGGATCATGTTCTTCCTGTTTTGTTTTCAACATATTCTTTTTTAAAATAACAGTAATAATAATTATACTGTTATATACTATAAATATAATTATTATAATTATATAGCTCTAAAATGATATATTTATGTGATAGATTTTTAACAATGTTGGTAATGCTCTTTGTGAGAGAATCATTCATTTATATATCTTCAGTTGCACTGGTTTGTATAATCCAAAAGTCTGGGGTTATCATACTCTGTAATCAAACGTATTCAGAACATGGTGACTGTCAACCATTATTGTTTTGCCAGCAATCCATGACGACTATTTACTATTCATTTTAGAAAAAGATAACCACCCCTCACACACCCAGGTTCCTTTTCATACAATTCTGAGGATTCAAACCAATTCCATTTATAACTGAGTTTGGGTATCAAACAACAAACAAATATGTGTTCTGTGAGAAGGGCAGTCTTGCTATAGCCTTGAATAGCTTCTTAATGAACTCTCCCCTGTAACTTCCTAAAGCACCTGATCAGTCCCCTTGACTGGCATTTATCACTTATTTTATAGAATGATACCTATTTATATACGAGCAGATCCTTAGCATCCTTATGAATTACCAGTTCCAGTTTCAGATCTTCCTATGCGACCCTGAGGAGACCATAATTTGTATAATGTGTCATATTGTAGTGGTATGAATTTAAATCATAGTCACTTTGAGCTGGTGTAAAAAACTTAATGACTCAGGCAGTGCAATACTCTGGATAATTGCCCAGCATCTCCCCTCAATATAGCTCTTGTTTGCCATTTGTATAAGATCAAAATTTTTATTTTTGTTGAAACAACTAAGAATATTTTAGTGTAAATTAAAATAGTAGTTAATTGGTAATATAAGGCTGTTTGTAGAAAATGTCTGATAGAAGTAGAATTCAGAAGTAATAACAGAGGGCTTCCTTGGTAGCTCAGTGGTAAAGAATCCACCTGCCAACGCCAAAGATGCAGGTTCAGTCCCTGAGTCAGGAAGATCCCCTGGAGAAGGAAATGGCAACCCACTCCAGTACTCTTGCCTGGAGAATCTGATGGACAGAGGGGCATGATGGGCTACAGACCATGGGGTTGCAAAAGAGTTGGACTTGGTTTAGAGACTGAACAAGAACAGATAACAACAGGTAACACTGGCACTTACTGCATGCATGGTACCATAAAAATAGCTTTATATTCACGATCAGATCCTCACAACCATACAGTTTAATTATATTATCAAATCCACTCTGCAGAGAAGAAAATGCTGTTTAGAGGCTTTGGTTTAAAGTTACACAGGCTGAGTCTAGACAAGTAAAATGCTGTGTTTGACTCCCAAACATGTACTTTTCCCCCTCCTTAAAAAAAAAAAAAAAGATACAATTGACATACAACATTTAGTTTAAGATATACAAAATAATGATTTGACATTTGTATGTACTCCAAAACGATCACTACAATAAGTCTAGTTAACACCCATCACTGTATGTGAACAATTTTTTCTTGTGATGAAAACTTTTAAAATCTACTCTTTTAGCAACTTTCAATTATACAACAGAGTATTATTAACCTTAGCTGCCATGTTGTACTTTACTTGCTTTATATATGGTAGTTCGTACTTTTTAACATCCTTAACTCATTTTTTCAACACCCACCACTACCCCCCCACCCCACCTTTGGCAACTACCAATCTGNATATCTTCAGTTGCACTGGTTTGTATAATCCAAAAGTCTAGGGTTATCATACTCTGTAATCAAACGTATTCAGAACATGGTGACTGTCAACCATTATTGTTTTGCCAGCAATCCATGACGACTATTTACTATTCATTTTAGAAAAAGATAACCACCCCTCACACACCCAGGTTCCTTTTCATACAATTCTGAGGATTCAAACCAATTCCATTTATAACTGAGTTTGGGTATCAAACAACAAACAAATATGTGTTCTGTGAGAAGGGCAGTCTTGCTATAGCCTTGAATAGCTTCTTAAAATGAACTCTCCCCTGTAACTTCCTAAAGCACCTGATCAGTCCCCTTGACTGGCATTTATCACTTATTTTCTAGAATGATACCTATTTATATACGAGCAGATCCTTAGCATCCTTATGAATTACCAGTTCCAGTTTCAGATCTTCCTATGCAACCCTGAGGAGACCATAATTTGTATAATGTGTCATATTGTAGTGGTATGAATTTAAATCATAGTCACTTTGAGCTGGTGTAAAAAACTGAATGACTCAGGCAGTGCAATACTCTGGATAATTGCCCAGCATCTCCCCTCAATATAGCTCTTGTTTGCCATTTGTATAAGATCAAAATTTTTATTTTTGTTGAAACAACTAAGAATATTTTAGTGTAAATTAAAATAGTAGTTAATTGGTAATATAAGGCTGTTTGTAGGAAATGTCTGATAGAAGTAGAATTCAGAAGTAATAACAGAGGGCTTCCTTGGTAGCTCAGTGGTAAAGAATCCACCTGCCAACGCCAAAGATGCAGGTTCAGTCCCTGAGTCAGGAAGATCCCCTGGAGAAGGAAATGGCAACCCACTCCAGTACTCTTGCCTGGAGAATCTGATGGACAGAGGGGCATGATGGGCTACAGACCATGGGGTTGCAAAAGAGTTGGACTTGGTTTAGAGACTGAACAAGAACAGATAACAACAGGTAACACTGGCACTTACTGCATGCATGGTACCATAAAAATAGCTTTATATTCACGATCAGATCCTCACAACCATACAGTTTAATTATATTATCAAATCCACTCTGCAGAGAAGAAAATGCTGTTTAGAGGCTTTGGTTTAAAGTTACACAGGCTGAGTCTAGACAAGTAAAATGCTGTGTTTGACTCCCAAACATGTACTTTTCCCCCTCCTTAAAAAAAAAAAAAAAGATACAATTGACATACAACATTTAGTTTAAGATATACAAAATAATGATTTGACATTTGTATGTACTCCAAAACGATCACTACAATAAGTCTAGTTAACACCCATCACTGTATGTGAACAATTTTTTCTTGTGATGAAAACTTTTAAAATCTACTCTTTTAGCAACTTTCAATTATACAACAGAGTATTATTAACCTTAGCTGCCATGTTGTACTTTACTTGCTTTATATATGGTAGTTCGTACTTTTTAACATCCTTAACTCATTTTTTCAACACCCACCACTACCCCCCCACCCCACCTTTGGCAACTACCAATCTGTTCTCTGTATCCATCAGCCCCTTTGATTATTTGTTTTTATTTTGTTGTAATTGACATATATTAGTTTCAGGTGTAAAACTAATGATTAGATATTTATATATATTGCAAAATGAACACCACAGTAAGTCTAGTTAACACTGTTATCGTACATAGTTACAAAATTATTTTTTCTTGTAATGAGAACTTTTAAACATGTCTTTTAAATTCCTACTGGTTTATTCTATCTACCTCTTCTTCAGCACCCCACATGACTTTCCACATTCCTTCTGTGCTATAAGTTCTATCTGGTCAGGTGCTTATCTCTACTCAGCTATTCCCAGGATGACCTAAACTAGAACTTTTGCTATACCAGGATTTGTTGGATACAGATTGCTAGGTGTATAGCAGAATGAATGATGGCACTTGCTAATTACATTCACTTACCTTCTCTTTACTTCATCAGGAAAAAACGAATGGGAATAAATACTCTTCCATGTGCATTTACTCCATATTCTCCAGTAATGCACCAGAAATTCTGAATATGGAATAAAGAGAAATTTCTCTTCATTTAAGGGGTTCCCAGGGCAAAGAGAGTAAAAAAAAAACAAATCTTTTCTAAAGACATTAAACACTCCAGTTCAGTTCAGTTGCTCAGTCGTGTCCAACTCTTTGTGACCTGATGGATGGCAGCACACCAGGCCTCCCTGTCCATCACCAACTCCCAGAGTTTACTCAAACTCATGTCCATTGAGTCGGTGATGCCATCCAACCACCTCATCCTCTGTCATCCCCTTCTCCTCCTGCCTTCAGTCTTTCCCAGAATCAGGGTCTTTTCCAATGAATCAGCTCTTTGCATCAGGTGGCCAAAGGATTGGAGTTTCAGCTTCAACATCAGTCCTTCCAATGAAAATTTAGGACTGATTTCCTTTAAAATGGACTGGTTAGATATCCTTGCAGTCCAAGGGACTCTCAAGAGTCTTCTCCAACATTACAGTTAAAAAGCATCAATTTTTCAGCACTCAGCTTTCTTTATACTCCAACTTTCACATCCATACATAACTACTGGAAAAACCATAGCCTTAATTAGATGGATCTTTTTTGGCAAAGTAATGTCTCTTCTTTTTCATATGCCGTCAAGGTTGGTCATAACTTTCCTTCTAAGGAGTAAGCGTCTTTTAATTTCATGTCTGCAGTCACCATCTGCAGTGATTCTGGAGCCCAAGTCAACCTCTATAGTTTATCCAGTGGTGTATCAATGCCATTTACAGATTTTTAAGGAAGAGCTGATTTGAAACCAGGAAGTACCTGAGAGGTTCTGCTAATTAACTTTGAAAGAAAGGGAATATCACATCTTATTATTTTATAATAAAGTGAAAGTCCCTAAAATAATTCATAGTTAATTTCGCCATCCCTGTATTGGGATTGTCCAGAGAAACAGAACCAACAGAATACTAAAAACTATATGTGAGAGGAGATTTATCACAGGGATCGGCTGACCTGATTATGAAGACTGAGAAGTTCAGTGATCTGCTGTCTGCAAACGAAGGAACCAGGTGAGCCTGTGGTATAATTCAGCCTGGGTCTGAATCCTAAAATCCAGTGCACCTGGTGGTGTAGATCCATGTTCAGAGGTCAGAGAACCAGGAGTACAGGTATCTAAGGGCAGGAGAAGATGAAGGTCTCAGTTCAAGCAGAAAAAGCAAATCCCCACGTCCTCTGACTCTTTATTGCATTAGGCCCTCAGATGATTGGATGATGCCCACCCACACTGGTGAGGATGACCTTTTTACTCCACTTACTGATTCAAATGCTAATCTCTTCCAGAGACATCCTCATAGACATACACAGAAATAATGTTTTCCCAGCTATTTGGACATCCTTTTGCTTGATCAATTAACACCTAAAATTAACCATCACAATCCTCATATATTTCCATGAAACTAATTAGATAATTATTTTATTATAATAAACGGAAAGAAGGAGAAAGAGGCTTTTGAGGGTATATAGTAGGCAATGCCAAAGAATGCTCAAACTACCGCACAATTGCACTCACCTCACATGCTAGTAAAGTAATGCTCAAAATTCTCCAAGCCAGGCTTCAGCAGTACATGAACCGTGAACTTCCTGATGTTCAAGCTGGTTTTAGAAAAGGAAGAGGAACCAGAGATCAAA
>SJYX01005284.1:0-11384 GCA_006410675.1 Oreotragus oreotragus
TGTGACTTTAGTCGGCCCTTTGTATCTGTGCCTCCTAGTCTGCACAGCCGAGCCACTGTGGACCTTGTAGTACTCCAGGGACCTGCACGGTCAGACTCGATTTGTTCAGGGGTCAGCTCTCCCTACCTCAGAGGTATAGGTAGAAACATCTTATTTTTAGGTCAAATAGAATAAATATTAAACGTCTTCAAAATTCAGGTGAGGTTTTGTGACATTAAGGAATCGGGTCTTCTACTGATTCGCTCTAATTTTTTATCCAAATTTTAAAAATTTCTTTTCCTGGGAAAACATGTTTAATTAAAACTTTTTCCTTTAAGCAAACGTAGATAGTAGGTATTAGTCTTGCCACCGTATCTTCCTGTTCCCTTGGAAAGCCATTAATACGGATAATGAGCCCTTTAGTGTCCCTGTTACAAGTTTATGTTAATTATGTCCTCTGTCCACCCCCTTTCTGTGCAGAGTGACTGTTTGAACATAACGCTGTCTTTGCTTATTTGAGTTGTATGTTCTAACCTGAAATATGTGACAGTTGCCATCTCGTGGCTAATTCCTTTTCATCAGTTATGTCACGTAAAATTATGCTCTGCTAGAGGAGTAGCATTTCAGTCTGAGTGAATTTTGTTTTATACATGCATAGCTCAAATACTACTAGACAGGAAGAAAAAAACCAGGAAAGGGAGACTGTTGTTTCAGTACAAAATCCAGTGCTTTGTGGTCTGCAGTTGGTTTACTCTTAAGGGTGTAGAGACTTGAATGCAGAGAGCTGATTATGGGACTTGAGTATCTGTATTTTGGTACCCACGGCAGATACTGAAGGACAACTGTAATTTAAATCTGACTCTTTTCTAAAGGTCTGGAACTGACTTTCTTCTCTGGTGTATATGGAACCTGTATTGGCGCTATAAATAAATTTGGAACAGAAGAGAAAAGCCTCATTGGACTTTCTGGCATTTTCATCGGCATTGGAGAAATTTTAGGTTGGTTTAAAAAAATTTTTTGCATTAAATCAGTTTGTTAGAGTTATAATGGAAATTTTAAGTATATTTCACTTCTGTGTCCTTGGATTTCTATTTCTTTGCTTATTTTTATCCACACTGATATGTCTGGTTTTTCTTTTATTATCACTGTTCTAAAACTAAATTATAAAACTTTTGCCAAGTAATTCAAGACAAAGCCATAAGTAAGAAACATAAAGATTTTTGCTTTGTGTTTCCCAGATTTTCCTCTTAAAATACTTAGGGAAGGTGAATTAGAATCCCTGAATTTCTTGTTCTCTGGATCTCTGACACCAGTTGTATGTCCAGCAGTACAGTTCAATTCTGACACTAACTCCTGGAGTTAGCAGCAGACCACACAGGTTCAAAGGTACAATCCTGCAAGGCCAACCTCACTTCAGACGCCAGTCCAAGTCCCGAGTCCCCAGGCCACCTTCACTTCTGTCCAGCTTGGCTATACATTCAAGGGTTCCTACAACACCCCTGGGAAATGCTATACTTACTGTTAAAGTTTATTAATGAAGGATGCAGATAAACAGCCAGATGAAGAGCTACTTAGGGCAAAGCCCAGAAGGACCCCTGGTGTAGGAACCTCTGTCCCCTTGGAGTCTAGGATGTGGTACCCTCCCGACACAGAGGAAGCTCTCCCAAACCTGTTGTGTGGGGATTTTTATGCAGATCTCATCATGGTGGATTAAATCATAGCAGACTCAATCTCTAGCCCCTCTCCCCTCCCCTGAGATGGGGGGTGGGGCTGAACATTCTAGTTTTCTAATCAAGATTGGGTCCTTCTGGCAACCACCCTCCATCTTGACTAGAGCCACCCCCACAGTCCCTCAGGGGTCAACATTAACTCAGGTGTGGTTGGAAGGGGTTAGTTAAGATAACTAGAGACACTCCTTTCCCTGAGGAAATTCCTAGGGTTTCAGGAGCTCTATGCCAGAAAGCGGGGAGAAGAGGACAGGCTAAGACCACACCTCTGTTTGATTATACCACCAGTTACTCCTGCAGCAGTGACCCATGCAACACTTGCAGTAGTGGATGCTGTGTAACTTGTGAGGAGCTTCCCCAAAACTTCCTGTGCATCCATTGTACAAACAAAACATGGAGCTTATATTTTGGGGGAAGAACACAGGCAGTAAAAAGTATCTGAAACTTAAAATGTCAAAGTGATAAGCACTATGGAGAAAGTGGGGGGAGGTTGGTGTATTGTTTTGTTCCCTATAATTAATTTTAGAACATTTTCATTGCCTTTTTCCAGGAAACCGCTAATCTACTTTCTCTGTAGATTTGTTTGTTCTGGACATCTCATGTGAATGGAATCATACAATCTGTATTTTTCTGTTGTCCCTGGCTTCTTTTACTTAACACAGGGTTTGCGGGTTTTTTTCATGGTGTAGCATGTATCAGTATTTAATTTCTTTTTTCTTTTTTACTTCATTCCTCTTTATTACCAAATAATATTTAGTCATGTGGATCTACCACATTTTTATTCATCCATTCATCGTGTCAATGGACATTTGGATTGTTTTCGCTTTTTGCCCATTAGGAATAATGCTGCTGTGAACGTATCTGTATAGTTTTTGCGTGATCTTATATTTTCTGTAAGCCTAGGACTGAAGTCGCTGGGTCAGGTGATAACTCTGTGTCTGCCCGCTTTGTCTAATGACAGGTCCTACTTTTCTGTCTCTTTGCATGCCTGGTAACCTGGACACTAGCCATTGTGAACTTTACCTGTTGGGTGTGGGATGACCTGTACATTCCTGTTCCTGTTCTTGAGCTTTGTTCTTGGATGCGGTTCATTTACTTGGAAACAGTGTGACTTTTTGAGTCTTGCTTTTAAAGTGTGTTGGATGGAACCAGAGTAGTGCTCGGAGGAGGGCTAATTATCTCTCTACCCCAAGGGAAGACCCTTTCCTGAATACCCAGTGAATAATAAGATTTCCGGTCTGGCCGTGGGACCAGGTACTCTTCCCAGCCCAGGGTAGGGCACTAATGCCACTAATCCTCTTGGAAAGTTCTTTCTGATCTCTGCTGCTCACATCCTGTGCTGATCAGCTCTCCTTTCTGATGCCCTGTCTTGGAAACTCAGGCATCTTGGTCTCCTCAGACCCTGAGCTCTGTCTCCTCGATTCAGGGAGGCTGTGGGCTTCCTCCTGCCTTCCCTCCCCTTCTGTGCCTCTTCCCGGTCTCTTTCCCCTCTCCTCCCTCCTCTGCTTCCGCCTTCCCCCTTTCTGAAGCCCGTAGCCTCTCAGTCAGCCGGAGCAGCTGTGGGCCTCACCTCATTTGTTTCCTGTCTCTCCGAGATCACTGCCCTTTGTCACCTGAGAAACCTCTGTCTTCAAAACCATTGTGTCATATTTTTGGTATTTTTTTTTTTTAGACTGGGGGTAAATTCACTTCCTGTTATTCCATCTTACCTAGAAGGCTGTCCTGAATTTTATAATTTCCTTTGTTTCAACAGTTATTTCTTATTTTGTATATTTGTGCTTTCTTTTTCTTATTTTATTAAATTCACTGTTTGTCCATTTATTTTTTCAAAACTAAATTTTTGATATGTTAACTTGGCCTTGGATTTTTTTGTTTGTTCATTGATCTTATAGGTGGAAGCCTCTTTGGCCTGCTGAGCAAGAATAATCGTTTTGGTAGGAATCCAGTTGTGCTGTTGGGCATCCTGGTGCATTTTATAGCTTTTTATTTAATATTCCTCAACATGCCTGGGGATGCCCCCATTGCTCCTGTTGAAGGCACTGACAGCAGCGCTTATATCAAACCCAGGTACAGTGGCCGCCCTTTTTCTGGTAAGTTAAGGAAGGGCAGGAGGTAAAGGATGGCTTGGAATTTAGAATGGAGCAATTAGTCCTTTTCTGTAAGTCTGTTATAGGGTCATTTGTCATGTGTTAATGGAGCCAGAATGAGTTTGAATAGAAGTCCATGGAGAATCTCAAGTTATTTTTGTGATTGTTAGTTTTAACCTTTCTCCCTACTAAATCTTTTTCTTGATCTGTGAAGGATCATGTAAGTGTCTGATTTGAATTTTTTATCTCTGCCTTTTGAGCACTGAAATCTCTAGAAGTTTGGGCTTCAAGGAAGAGCAGTGAGGAATGAGGGATGATCTATCTGCTGGGTCGGCCACCCAGTCCTTTCACAGTGTTTATGGGAGTTATGCGGGTGTCATTTCACTGCACTCAACCCTCAAATTCATTGTCAACGTAGGCATTTATGTCTGGATCCACAAGCCAAGGGCAGCCCTATCCCAGACACAGTGTTTGCTTCGCTGATAGTTAACAGACTTGAGTTTGCTAGACTGTGAAGGTGACAGCGTTTGGGCATAAGTTCTTTGTAAATTCCAGTGTTTATTCATTCTTATTTCATAAACTTGTTTAAATTAGAGAATAAAATGTTTTTGTGGGTGAGTTGCTGTTACGTTTTAAATGACTGTAACAAATATTACTATTAATGCTGACTCTCAATTTTATTTTAATCAGCAAAGAAATTGCCATCTTCTGCAGCTTCCTGTTGGGTCTTGGAGACAGCTGCTTCAATACCCAGCTGCTTAGTATTTTAGGTTTTCTCTATTCTGAAGACAGCGCCCCAGCTTTTGCTGTCTTTAAATTTGTGCAGGTAAATTCTTCTTTAGACTGTGTTTAAAGTCTTTTTTAAGTGCTATAACTTCATTTTCTTAATGTTTCTTAAGTGAAAGTCCAGGAGATCCTTTAAAAGTATTTCTGATCAGAATGAGGAGACAATAAGTACTGTGATCTTTTTCATCCCATCACTTGTATAAGAGATTTTACATTCCTGCCTCTGTGACTCAGACTTCTTTCAGTAGATACTAGAATTCATGGTGTTCACAGATAACAAGTGTGCGTCTCACTGTGCATGCACATAATTTGATCACTCCAGTTTTTTTCTTTTTTAACAAAATACTGTTTTAAATGGGGCTTCCCTAGTGGCTCAGACGGTAAAGCGTCTGTCTGCAATGCAGGAGACCCGGGTTCGATCCCTGGGTTGGGAAGATCCCCTGGAGAAGGGAATGGCAGCCCACTCCAGTATTCTTGCCTGGAAATCCCATGGACCGCGGAGCCTGGTAGGTTGCCGTCCATGGGGTTGCAGAGTCGGACATGACCGAGCGACTTCACAGCAGGCTGTAGCTTACTTGATTATTCCCAGCTCTCAGCGGGGCTTGACGGTATGTGTCTGTGCACTAGTGACTAAGGAGGTGCCCTCTAGATGCCGAAAGAGCAGGGAGCAGTGACAAGAAGCCTTGGGTCAGAGCTGTGGGGTGTGTGGTGGAGTCGGCTGGGTCACCTGTGCACGTTTCATGATCTGTTTTGTCTTCTTTATTCTTAGTCCATTTGCGCAGCCGTGGCATTTTTCTACAGTAACTACCTTCTCCTTCATTGGCAACTCCTGGTCATGGTGATATTTGGGTTTTTTGGAACTGTCTCCTTCTTCACTGTGGAGTGGGAAGCTACTGCCGTTGTAGCCAGGGGCTCTGACTACCGAAGTATTTGAAGAAGGACGCCCGTGAGAGGAGGCCGCCTCTCCAGACCCTCGGCTGAGCAGCAGGGCTGGGCAGAGGAGGCCGCTCTCATCTTCACCATACCTGGGAGGCTGTTTAGGATGGAAACTCCGAGATCTAAGACTGCTAAATCTGCCAGAGTTGGTATTCAGGTTTACAAATATTGTTTAAAAACTAGTGAAATAAGGGAAGCTTGTTCTGTCGGTCATGTTGTTCGAAGATGTTGTTTTTCAGTTCATCTGTCTCACGTTCCTTATGATCATGTTATAAATGTAAATGTTTTCTTCTGCCCCCTGTTCTCGTTGAGATCATGCTTTGGTTGAAACTACTAGGCCATATGTGCATGAAGCCTCGTATGTCATAAGAAGGCTCCTACAGGGTGTGGCTGTGTGTTACTGTGGTAACAGGGAGCACGTGCCACCCCATGTGTGTCTGGGAATGACGTTTAAGTAAATCATGTAACACTGAAATGGAATCTTTGAAAAGATTTGCACGTTTTTGGTAATTTTTCTTGTAGTTCCTAGCAAGAGGGGTACTAATCAAGTATTATGAAATGAGGTAAAAATTGTCTTCAGTTTTACAAATAGGAATCTTACATTTGTAAATGAACAGAAACACACTTAAGAAAAAAGTACACATTTACTGGTGGAGGCTTTTGCTAGTAATTTTTCTAGAGGATTTAGTGCATAAAAAACAAACCCAGAGCGTGTGGTGAAGTCTAGGCTACGGTGGGAGACTGTTGCCACTAAGAAATGCCATGCCATATGCATGTCTGCGGACGGAATCTGACTATTTGGGGAGATATGGAAATGTTAACTGGAATCCATAAGAGCTTTAAACAGTTATTTTAATTGAGATATAATTCAGAAATCATAAAATGTTAGAATGGAAATGTTAACTGAAATCTATAAGAGCTTTAAACAGTTATTTTAATTGAGATATAATTCAGAAATCATAAAATTCATCGTCAAGTATACAGTTTAGTGGCGTTTCAGTACATTCACAAGGTTATGTAGCTATCACTACTGTCTTTTCCAGAACATTTTCATCACCCCAAAGAGAACCACCCTTCCTACTGGTAGTCATTCGCCATTCTCTTGCCTGGCACCGGTGGTCAGTAATCTGTTTCCTGTCTGTGGATTTGCTTCTTCTGGAGATTCCCTCTAAATGGGAAAGCTCACTTTTAAAATTGAAAATTAACTGTACAAATCAAGAGTTTTATGGCAAAGTAGATTTAATCAAGAAGACAAACAATATTTTGTTTTCCATTATTTTTAAAAACCTGCTTAGCAATTTTATGGAGTGTGACTTTCAGACTTGATGGAAATTGCAGGGAATTGTGATTAGCTGGAACCCTTAGAGAAATTGCATTTGTATGGAACACTAAACTCTTTTTCTCCAAGTTGTAAAATTTTGGTTTTCTTTCTTGAAGTTGAGATAAACTCAGTTGATAGTTGATTTTATATAAATTGTAAATGCTGTTTCAGAATTAATACAAATGAATTTATTATCTCTTTAAGCACATTTTTGTTTACTCAGATGTATTTGTTTTCTCTCACTGTATGACAGACTACTCCAAAACTTAGCCATTTCCCTGGTGGTTCAGATAGTAAAGAATCTGCCTGCAATGCAGGAGACCCGCGTTTGATCCCTATATCGGGAAGATCCCCTGGAGAAGGGAACGGCTACCCACTCCAGTATTCCTACTTGGGAGAATTCCATGGACAGAGGAGCCTGGCAGGCTATAGTCCATGGGGTCACAAAGTCAGACATGGCTGAGCAACTAACAGCTTTTTCCACTAAGCACGTTATTGTTTACCCAGATGTATTTGTTTCCTATCTCCGTGTGACATATTACCCCAAAACTCAACCCTTAAAACAAGACCTATGTATTCTTTCATAGTTTCTGTGGGTCTCCAGAATCTCGGCACAGCTGAACCAGGTCCTCCAGCCCGCTCAGGGTCTGTCACAAGGCTGCAGCTAAGGTGTGACCCAGGGAGGACCCGCTTCTCAGCTTAGTCTCATCCTGGCAGGAGTTGGTTCCTCACAGGCTGTTGGACCAAGAGTTTTAGTTTTTCACGGCTGTCCGCATCAAAGAAAGCAAGTGAGAAAAGCCAGAGGGAAGTGCCAGCAAGTCATAAGTCACCGTCTTTTATCACTTAATCTTGAAAGTGACATCTTATCACTTTTGCTGTACTCTCTTTACTAGATGCAAGTCACTAGTTCCCGGCCACACTCACGGAAGGGGGTGGGGGTTACAGCAGGGAGTGACTAGAGCCGGGAGCCCCAGGCCCATCTCACAAGGCTGCCCGTCTCACGTTCAGCAGGGAACTGGCCCTGCATTCCCGTCTTCCTCACTCTCCTGGGCTCAGGCTCCCTTTGCTTGTGATAGTCTGTAGAATTAGGCTGCAGAGGTTCACAGCCTCTGTTAATACCACTGAGTACATTCTCCCAGGGCAGCCACAGCCTCTTATCACCACTGGTAGGATTCCTGGTGACTGCTTTCACAAGGGGAAAGAAAGGGAGTGAGGGGAGTCTGTCAGGAACACGACTTCTGGGCCGCNCAGAGGTTCACAGCCTCTGTTAATACCACTGAGTACATTCTCCCAGGGCAGCCACAGCCTCTTATCACCGCTGGTAGGATTCCTGGTGACTGCTTTCACAAGGGGAAAGAAAGGGAGTGAGGGGAGTCTGTCAGGAGCACGACTTCTGGGCCGCCTCCCTGCTGTCGTCACGTGTGATGTTCTTCGCCTTAAGTCCTGTACTCGCGTTTTGTGTGTGGGTGGGTTTCGTTTTGGTTTTACTCTTAATGTCAGTAAATAGTGTTGGTCTTGGTGGGCTCTTTATTTGACCGCTAACAGCTCGTGTTTGAGTTTGTATCATTATTTGAATTTGAAATGTGGTATGAAATAATTTAATTTTTATGCATGTCGTATGTACTCTGTCAAATGATTTATGCTTCTGGGTAAGCGAGTCTTCGCTTTGCCTCACATGGGTGTATGTGTGTAAGTATGAGTGCGCTGTTCTGTTGCTGCAGATTTCTACATGTTGGAACTCGGCTTAGCCCTGGAGCACCCTTTATTTGAGCCACAGCTGTTTTACTCTGTGTGAAGGAGTCCCCCCACCCACCTCTTCTCCCCTATACCCGAAGGCTTGAATATCTTAAAACCTAGGCTTTGGCTGTGTACACTGAGGCTTGCTTTCCTCTGGGAGTTAAGTTCTCAAAATACAAAAAAAGTTGCCAATTAAAAAAATTAAGTGACGACATAAGAGAAACTGAATCCTTGGTAGGAATGTAAAATGGTGCTGCCTTTATGGAAAGCAGTAAAGTAGTTCCTAAAACATGCAAAAGTAGAATCACCATCTGATCCACTGATTTCCTGTTTGGGTGTGTACCCTAAAGAATTGAAAATAGACTTGAGGTATTTGTACAGTTATGCTTGTAACAGCATTGTTCACAAGGGCCAAAAGGTGGGAACAACCCATGTCCATCAGTAGATGAATGGATAGAGTGTGACCTATACATATAGCAGTATGCTGCCTGCTGCTATAACGGCTTCACCGAGAACAGGGCAGCAGAGGATGAGATGGTCAGATAGCATCACCAACTCAGTGAACTTGAATTTGAGCAAACTTGGGGAGATACGATCCCCTGGAGGAGGGCTTGGCAACCCACACCAGGATTCTTGCCTGGGAAATCCCATGGACAGAGGAGCCTGGCGGGTTACAGTCCATAGGCTTGCAAAGAGCTGTCTGTATGACTGAAGCGACGGCCTGCACGCACTGGGAGATGGTGGAGGGGAGCCAGGCGGGCTGCGGTCCATGGGGTTGCAAAGACTCAAACATGACTTGGAACTGAACAAGAGCTGTAACAGCAACAGAGCTGGTGGCCCTGAGGGCGGGGTCAGGGGTCCTGTTCAGTCAGCTTCGCCAGGGTCTCTGAGCCTTCTAGGTCCTCTGGTCTCCGGGTGGGCAAGTGTGCAGGGGGTCCAGGGAAAGGCTGAGGGCTGGGTCTCAAGAGCTCCAAGGCCCTCCCCATGGCTGCCTGCAGGCTAGGCCCAGGCCTTGAAGCAGCAGCGAACTCTTCCCCTCTTGCCGTCTCCTAATGGCAGCGGCTCTCTCCACGGGTCACAGTCCAGTTGCCCCAGAAACTAGAATATGTGGACACAGTCATTAAGGTAAGAGCTTCACGGAATTCCCTGTGGGGCCAGTGGTTAGGACTCAGCGCGTTCACTGTTGTGGCCCAGGTTCAATCCGTGGTTAGGGGACTAAATTGCTGCAAGCCTCGAGGTGTAGCAAAAAAACAAAACAAACTAAAATTGTGCGGCCCTGCATGATATGTCTCAGGCGACACCAGGACTACATGTAAATTGGGAAACTTGCTAGCAGGAATCAGGGGTACTCAGGGTTTATTACAGTGACCTGGTAAGGATACATAGCCAGGTCATCAGGGATAAAGACCTTGCGGGGAGTCTAGAAGAATCCAGATGCAAGCTTTCTTAGGCTTTCTCTCTCCCTTCCCTGATAGTCACCCAGAGCTTCCTCTTGCCCCTGTATCAAAGATGTAGCAACGCGTGCAATGTTTCTGACCAGGAAAGCCTGCTAGAGACGCACCAAAGGGTTTTACAGGGGCTGGTTGCAGGCAGCCTCTGCCTGGCATTTGCCAGGGTTCTAGACTTGCAGAGAGAAAGCAGGTGTTCATTTAGCATAAACCACATTGTTTGGGACTTCCCAAGTGGCACAGTGGTAAAGACTCCGTCTGTGATGCGGGAGACTTAGGGTGGATCTCTGGGTCAGGAAGATCTGGAGAAAGAAAAGGCAGCCCACTCCAGTGTTTTTGCCCGGAGAATTCCATCGACAGACGAACCTGGTGGTAGTCCATGGGGTCGAAAAGAGTCGGGCACAACTGAGCGACTTAACACTTCACGTGCATAATTAAATCACTTTGCTGTACAACAGAAACCTACATAACATTGTAAATCAGCTATATTTCAAAAAAAATTGTTTGATTAAAAAAGTTAATTGGGGACCTCCCTGGCAGTCCAGTGATTAGGAATCCGTGTTCCCACTGCAGACAGCACAGGTTCCATCCCTGGTTGAAGAACTAAGACCCCTCAGGCTGCAAGGTGCAGCCAGAAGAAAAAAGTTAATGTCTAATTACATAATTAGCCAAGATGTCTCATTAACATAAATACTTGGGCTTGTTTCATTGACTTCTTTTGGTTTGGTTTCTAGCAAGTAAAATATGGTTAAACAACTCCTTACAACTCAACTCATACTACTTAAGAAAAAAATTGTATTTTCTAAAAAAATAAGGACACATCGTCCACGAAAATGGTCTGACTCTTGAAATTTTGTGTGATTCTTCTGGCTTGTTTCTTTATAAACTTTTTATTTTGCTCAATTGTAGAAAGGTAGATTTCTCCCCCGCTCCCACCCCGATTGAACCTGGGCCCCAGGAGTGAAAGTCCTGAGTCCTAACCACTGGACCACCAGGGAATTCCTGACTTTATGTTGTTTTCATTTTCAGTTTTTGTTCTTTTAAAGTAGACTCTTGAGGTTCTTTAATGGACCGGAACCTGGTGGTCCAAAGTCAACGATAAGAAAGTAAAAGAGAGAGAAAGAGGCTGATATTCCTTGGTTTAACGCAGAAAACCAATAAAGCTCTTGACACAGAGCTTGCACTGCTACACGTAGGCACCAGGCACCCTCTCGAGGGGGTGAAGGCACAGTGCCTCTTCTTGAGAGGGTCTTAGAAGCCCAGGCAAGAAAGTGAGCTCAACGGGCTTCTGCGTTCCAGAGAATTAGCCTGAGAGAGAGAGAGAAAGAAAGACACAGGGACGCAAGCTCTGATGGAGCAAAGG
>SJYX01005285.1:0-18130 GCA_006410675.1 Oreotragus oreotragus
TTTTTTTTAGATTCCACATACAAGTGATATCATATAATATTTGTCTTTCTCTGGCTGATTTAGCTCACTGAGTATCTCTAGGTCTCTAGAGATATCTAGTATCTCTAGGTCCATCCATGTTGCAGCAAATGACATTATTTTGTTCTTCTTTCTGATTGAGTAATATTCCATCACATTCCATTGTGTACATGTACCACATCTCCCTTACCTATTCGTCTGTCAATGGACTTTTAGGTTGCTTCCATGGCTCTCTCTCTCTATATATATATGTGTGTGTGTGTATGAATCACTTTGCTGTATAGCAGAAATTAACACAACATTGTAAATCAATTATAATTCAATAAAAATAATAAAGTGAGAAAAAAAGGAATAAAAATTTACACAAATTCAGCTATTTGAGCTCAGAAATTAAGAAATAGTTTAAATTAAGAAAAGCCCATGTGGGTAACACAGAGAAGGCAGGGGAGTAGGTGGTGAGAAGGAAGGTTAGTTGGAGGCACAGGAAATGCAGGGTGGACACTTCTTGGCTTTTTCCTAAGCTGTGGATACTGTTGCAAGCTTTTCAGCAAAGGTGAGGCATGATCATGTTTCCCTTAAAGAGAAATAAACAAACAGGGACTTCCCCGGCAGTCCAGTAATTAAGACTCTGCTTCCACTGCAGGGGGCACAAATTTGATCCTTGGCTGGGGAGCTGAAACTCCAATACTTTGGCCACCTCATGAGAAGAGTTGACTCATTGGAAAGGACTCTGATGCTGGGAGGGATTGGGGGCAGGAGGAGAAGGGGACGACAGAGGATGAGATGGCTGGATGGCATCACTGACTCAGTGGACATGGGTTTGGGTGAGCTCTGGGAGTTGGTGATGGACAGGGAGTCCTGGTGTGCTGCAATTCATGGGGTTGCAAAGAGTCGGACATGACTGACAGACTGAACTGAACTGAACTGGGGACCTAAATCCTACAAGCTATAAGGTGTGGCCAAAAGAAAAAAAAGGGGGTGGAGAAAGAGAAACAATAGTTTACTTTCATTGCATTGGAAGGCAATTTGGATTGGGGCGATGACAGTGGAGAGGCGTGGATGGATTTAAGAGAACTTGGCAAATGAATGACGCTGAGGTTGAAAGAAAAGAAAGTGACAAGGAGGTCCCCAAGATTCCCATTCTCTGCTTAGACAACAAACTTTGGCCAAGAAGCAGGTGGGGATGGGAGCAATCTTAAGGCTGGCTTTGGACAAGTTGCGTTTGGGATGCCAACAAGACATCCAGAAGAAGCTGGTGAGTAGGCAGCTAGATACAAGGGTCTGAAGCTCACAGGCAAGATTTTGGCTGAGATTTTGAATTTTTGAGTCATTGGCATATAGATGGTATTTGAATCCACAGACATATAGTCAGAACAAACTAAACTGGCAACCTTTCAGCAATGACCCCTCTGCCAAAACATGAGATGAAAGGAAAAAAAAGAAGACATCTCATACTGGATTATTCCTAATACCAAGATCGTGTTTTCCCATAGGTGCTGTTAATTTTTGAGATAATGGCAGAGTCTCCCTCCTGGAAAATGGGGGCTGCATTTAAAGCTCATTTTTAATGGGAAAACCTTAGAGAGCATCTGATAAATGATAGGTTAAGTCGCACATCTGGCTAGTGGTCTACTTCTCCCTTGACTCTGACTTTGGCTTGCATTCATTTTCATGATTATGGCAACCAAATTTTTGTGTGTGGTGTGAAAAGATGCCTGCACCCCAATATTCACAGCAGCCCTGTTCACAGCAGCCAAGGCATGGAAGCAATGTAAATGTCCATTGATGGAGGAATGGATAAAGAAGATGTGATACGTGTATACAATGGAATACTGCTGCTGCTAAGTCACTTCAGTCGTGTCCGACTCTGTGTAACCCCATAGACGGCAGCCCACCAGGCTCCCCCGTCCCTGGGATTCTCCAGGCAAGAATGCTGGAGTGGGTTGCCATTTCCTTCTCCAATGCATGAAAGAGAAAAGTGAAAGTGAAGTCGCTCAGTCTTTCCGACTGTTAGCGACCCCATGGACTGCAGCCCACCAGGCTCCTCCGTCCATTGGATTTTCCAGGCAAGAGTACTGGGGTGGGGTGCCGTTGCCTTCCCCGACAATGGAATACTACTCAGCCATAAAAAAGAACATAGTAATGCCATTTGCAGCAACATGGATGGATCTAGACATTGTCATACTAAGTGAAATAAGTCAGAAAGAGAAGGACAGATAGCATATGATATCACTTATATGCAGAATCTAAAAAAATGATACAAATGAAGTAATTTATACAACAGAAGCAGACTCACAGACTTCAAAACAAAGTTAAGCTTACCAAAGGGGAAAGATGGGGAGGAGGGATAAATTGGGAATTTGAGATGAACAGATACACACTGCTATATATAAAGTAGATTAATAGCTAGGACCTACTGTATGGCACAGGGAAACTGTACTCAATACTGTGTAATAATGGGCATGGGAAAAGAACCTGAAAAAGAGTGGATGTATTTCTATGTATAACTGCATCACTTAGGTATTCACCTGAAACTAACACAACATTGTAAATCAGCTATGAAATAAAAATTAAATATGGTATATGAAATAAATAGGAAATAAAAATTGAAAGAATAAAAAGAATCTGCCCCCTCAAAATAATTCTTGTGTGTGTTGTTACAATAAAGGCCTAGTGTCTTTTAAGTAACAGCCATCAGTTGGGAAAGGGAAAGACGAGAGGCGGAGGAAGAGATGCTTGGAGAGGGTGAGACAGTGGTGTGCACTAAGGAAGGGAATGTCAGAGCCATACCCAGAAGGAGGCAGAGGGTGGCATGCTGACCATTGATGGTGGAGCTCTGTGAACCTCGTGCTGGACAGCTGGGTGGGTGATAAACCCGATTTGAATCATTCTAGCACTGTGTAACATCATTCCTTAGAACACTTGTTCTTTTTCTCCTTTCTTTTCAGATTTTTATTTTTAATGGTGGTAAAATGTGCCTTGCATAAAATTTACCATTTCAAGCCTTTATAAAACAAATTGGGGTATAGTTGCTTTACAAGGTGGTATTGGTTTCTGCTGTACAGTGACGTGAATCAGCTATGTGTACACATATATCTCCTCGCTCTTGGACTTCCCTCTCACCTCCCCACTCCACGCCAACCCTCTAGGTCACCACTGAGCACCGAGCTGAACTCCCTGTGCTATGCAGCGGCTTCCCACTGGATATCTGTTTTATGCACACAGGTGTATGTATGTCAGTCCTAATCTCTCCCAGTACATCTCACCCACCCCTTTTCCCTGTGTGTCCACAAGTCTTTTTTTTCTATTCCTGCCCTGCACATAGGTTCATCTGTACTGTTTTTCTAGATTCCACATTCACGTGTTAATATACGATACTTGTTTTTTTCTTTCTGACTGACTTCACTGTGCGTGACTGTCTGTCATGTGTGTGCTCAGCTGCACCCGACTCTTTGTGACCCCATGGACTGTGAACCACCAGGCTCTTCTGTCCATGAGATTTTCCAGGCAAGAATACTAGAGTGGGACTAAGATCCTAGGTGGCCTAGAGTTAAAGAACCCACCTGCCAATGCAGGAGATTTAAAAGACTTGGGTTCGATCCCCGGGTTGGAAAGATCCCCTGGAGAAGGAAATGGCAACCTGCTCTAGTGTTCTTGCCTGGGAAATCCCGTGGACAGAGGAGCCTGGTGGGCTACAGTCCATGGGGTTGCCAAGAGGTGGGCACACACACACAAGGTCCTACCAATTGTGCACCATGGCCAAAAAAATAAAACATGCATGAACATGTGTCAACTATAACACGAGCATGATACCTTTCGTTCATTAATGAGGGAACCAGCTAGGTGGCAAGGTTGTCTTTCAGGACCTTTGAAGGTCAACTTTGAAATGCTGGATATTTATAAATAACTTGGGGATGTTATATCGAGCTACTGAGTTAGCTGCAAGGAGGCTTTATGCCCTGCAGGACGAATAAGCTGTAACCCCAAGTAATACATAGCTACACTGTATACAGACACCAAGCCAGTAGTAAATAGCCAAGCCAAACATAGGGGCCTCCTTCTAGAAAATCAAACAGCCCTCAGGTGAGCCTGTTAACCAATTAATAATGCAAGGACAGAAGTCATGCTCTTGTCTTGTTTCCAGGTTTTGGACAATATTTCTTTTTAAAGGAAACAAAATTTATTTATTTAACTATGCTAGGTCTTATTTGCAGCATGTGGGATCTTGTTCCCTGACTAGGGATTGAACCCAGGTCCCCTGCTTTGGGAGCACAGAGTCTTAGCCACTGGAACACCAGGGAAGTCCCTGGACAGTATTTCTTAACAGAAGTGTCATTGTTATCGGAAAATGCCCATGTCTCTGTGTTGTCCAGCTGAAAAATGTGGCAGGTTGCCTAAACCCGTTTCTGCTCTGTTTACTTAAGATATCACAAGATGCCTCCAGTCCCTGTATAAGTGTTGAGTTGGAATGTTTCTCGATTTTAAGTGCTTGGTCTTCGTCTAGATGATAGGCTACTAAAGGCAGAATTGCTGTCTCTTTAGTCTTTATGTTCATCCCACTCCCTTTAATGGAGGTGATTTTTCAGGCTACCTCACCAAATGTAGAAGCACTGCACTATCTGTAATCCTTGAAGATTTTCTGGCCTCCTCTTTCTTCCCTTTGGGTGGGATCTGAGTCCCAGGTCATGGGGCTTCAGCTAGATGCACATTATCTCAGCTGGATTTCAGCCCTTTGCACTTCTGCATCCATACTCGCATCTTCTGAGAACATCATCTCCGTGTTTGCTCTCTGGCTAACTGGTCCAGATGTCGTTCTACCATGGTGCCCCTTCGTCTAGACTCGTTATTCCAGCGGAGCATGAACCCCTTGGGCGCTAGCTCTCCTGTTCTTCTTTGGGGTCAAACAGACTGTTAGTGGTGTTGCTTCAGTTTCCCAAACATCCCTCCTTAACAGCTGTTTGTGTTAGTTCTTTGGTTTTCTTCCCATGGAAGAGTAGGGGATTCTGATAGGTTTGGACATCCAAGATTTTCCATGGAAATTTAAGGCACAGATGGCTTCTGCTGAGAGATCTTCCAATATATTTGAAGCAGGGTGAAATTCTCTCTCGCCTCACTCCAACTGCCCTTTGAGGCAATTCTGAAGAGCAGGCAGAGTCAAATACCATTTCACTGAATCTCTTCCCAATGTATATTTTCTTCTTCTTTGCTTTGTATCCGTTCCCCTTCCTTGAGTCAGAAAATTATCCTCTAAGTGTTTGAATAGAGGACCAGTTCTTCAAAATCTATTGTATAGGGCTGGGTTGACCTTAGTTTCTCACACTCAGAAGCTAAGGTTTTGCTTTTATTCATTGCATTTATGCTACAAGTGAATCGGGAATTTGTGGCCTGGTAATATCAGGATCTGATAAGAGAGAGTGTCGGGGGAAGGGAGGCACCAAGGGAAAGAATAAAATAAAATGTTATGACAAAGATGAGAGAAGAATTATAGGGAGGGATATATCAAGTAATGATCAAAAATATTTTTCCACTACACTTACCAGAGTGCCTTGCACCAGTAGAGTTATATATATAGTCATCAAGTGAATAAATGTGCCTTATATAACAGAAAACACACAGGAAATGGGCTTCTTTAATTTCCTTTTGTTGAAATTGATGAATTCTAAGTGTGTCATTGCCAGTACTTGCTGAACATCGTGTGATTGTGTATGAGTGTGTATGTCTTTTTTCAATTAACTTGTCAGTCTACCCTTATTTTTCAGGGAAAGAATGCATTTCAAATTATTCTAAATTGTTTAAATAAATGTGCTTACTGATTTGTGAAAACCCAGGATTTGATCTGCTGTATTTTTACTGGAATGTCTTTGTAATTTGGAGGACATTTGGAAGGCCTATAAAAAAAATAATTCTTTCTTTAAATCAATTGGGTGAAGTTTAGGGGAAAAGATTCTTTCTGATTTCTTTCAGATCTGAATAATGCAAGAGCTATTGGCTTTAAAGGACTTTATATATTGCATTGTGTTTTGTGAAATTTTCGATATTGCAGTGCTTTTGGCACTTTTCAGACAAGAGCAATGATGATGAGAAAGGATGCCTGTGGGGTATTCAGTCTGTGGCGGGGAGCGGGCCCTGATGTTAGTGCGAGGTGCAAATCAAAGGAAATTTGGAAGCATCGTATCCTTAAGTTCTGAGGATGGCTGCACTGATAGAAATGTTTCCAGTAAATCTGGGTTTACAGAGAAGCCTCTGTTTAAATAACCATCTCTAGGTTTTCTTAGAGAGCAGTTTCACTACTACTTGCCTTGAGCAAACCCTCATCAAGAACAAGAAACTGTGGGATTTCCCTGGCAGTCCACCGCAGGGGTCATGGGTTCAATCCCTGATCAGGAACCTAGGATCCCACATCTGTGCATTACAGCTTATACATATATGCATATATATATGGGCTTCCTAGGTGACTCAGTGGGAAAAGAATCTGCCTGCCAATGCAAGAGACGATCAGGAGGATCTCTTGGAGTAGGAAATGGTGACCCATGCCAGTATTCTTGCCTGGAAAATTTCATGGAGAGGAGCCTGGCGGGCTGGTGGCAAAGAGTCAGACACAACTGAACATGCACGCACACCAACTATACGTGAAATAAAAGATTCCTTTGTGGAAAAAGATCAAGTAGCCACACCCTTGGGTCCTGAAAGTTAAATGTTAACAGACAGGCTGATGCAGATGTGGCTGTTGCCTGTCCAGCATCCATGCTCCCTTCACCCAGCAACCTCTGGCTTGTTGCTTTAGGTACCATACTGTCTCCTTCAGATACAGGCTTGGTGGAATTATTAAGACACCTCACCTCTCCTGGCCAGGGCAGCTAGTCTTGCCACCACTGGACCAGTAAGACATTATTTCTCAGTGGAGTGACAAAAAACACCCAGAAGTGTTAGGGGTTTATTTTATCGAAACTGGGGCGTCTTGGACGTGATTTCTTTGGTTCTCGTGCCTGAATCTCCAAAGCTGCTCAGGGTTCTGTCCTTTCCAGGTGGAGTTTTGCTCCCGTGACTGCTGTTCTGAGACTAGTTCCAAGGAAGAGTGTGTTGGGGTGGCAGTTGTTCCCATGCCAGCTGGATGTCCTGCAATTCACCTCAGTTCTGACCCTATCTACCAGGGGGACAGCATCAGACTTCAGAGGTTAGAGGCTCAGTCCCACAAGACGGCCCCACCCTAAGTCATCTGTGCTTCTGACCGACTGACTATAGATTGTAGGTTCCAATGACACCCCTCCTCCGTGGGCTCAATTAACTTGCTGGAGCCACCCATGGAATCCAGAGAGACATTTTAATCATAGATTACTGGTTTACTATAAAAGGCTATAACTCAGGAACAGACAGACAGAAGAGCCCAGAGCAAGAGTGGGGGAAGGGTACAGAGCTCTTCAGGCACCGCGATGCCCAGACTTCCAAGTGTCCATCAGCCCCAGAGTTCTCCCAATCTAGTCCTCTTGCATTTATTTTATTTTATTTTTATTTTTAAATTTTGTATTGAAGTATAGCTGATTAACAGTGTTGTGGTAGTTTCAGGTGAACAGTGAAGGGACTCAGACGTACATATATATATCTCTTGGGTTTTTATGGAGGCTTCATTCCCCATGGACACAGGAGCCTGGCGGGCTACAGTCCATGGGGTCGCAAAGAGTCGGACACAACTGAGTGGCTAAGCACAGCATACAGCAGACATTACGTGGGCATGCGTGTGTGCCCACTCACTTCAGTCATATCTGATTCTTCGTGACCCCATGGACTGCAGCCCACCAGGCGCCTCTGTCCATGGCATTTTCCAGGCAAGAATACTGGAATGGGTTACCATGCCCTCCTCCAGGGGATCTTCCAAACCCTGGGGATCAAACCCATGCCTCCTGGATCTCCTGCATTGCAATCAGATTCTTTACCGCTAAGCCACCAGGGAAGCTCCGTTACATAGGCATAGTTGATTAAATTATTGACCACTGATGACTGATTGAAATTCCAACCTCTCTCCCTTCCCTGCAGTCAGGGTTGGGTAGGGGATGCTAGGGAGACGGAAAGCCCCAACCCTCCAGTCAGATGGTTGGCTCCACTGGCAACCACCCTCTACCCTTAGATGTGGTCCCAAAGTCATCTCATTAATATATCAATAACAAAAGATACCTTTACGCCTCTTCTAACAGTAAATTCCAGGCTTTTTAGAAGCTTTATGCCAGAAATGGAAAGGCCAAATGTATATCTATTCTTATAAATAACAGTGACCAACCCCAGGAGCCTTTCGAATCTCTCTGATTTGCACGTTAGGGACTCTGCTGCTCCTGCTTACAGCCTGAGTGTCCCGAGTTGTGTTTAAGTCAGCCAAAACCTCTGGATGCAATATTAGAGAGTCTTGAAGTTTCCAATAGTGTTATAGGGTAATTTGATAGAGCTTATCTGGCCACAGAGGGTTTAAAAATTTTTTTTCCCAATGTTCTGAGGCATGAAAGTTTGATTTCTGGCTCTTCCTTCAGAAACTGCTGCTGTCAAGATATTGACCATCTTTTCTTAGGATGTAAGAGGACAATATATGAGGTGCCAGTGGACCTAAGTCTCGCATCCCTGGAATTTGTTACATTTGATACATTTTGAGTTATCTTCCAGTGATGGAACACACACATTGTGTGTGTGTGTGTAGGAATGTAAAATTGTAAACTTAAGCATTTAAAATATAAACTCTTAACCCCCCTTTAATATTGAAACAATACTGAAGTCATCTGTTTCTTTTTCCCCATATCAGAGAAGGTGGACTATAATCCACTTAAAAAAGTCTTAGGAATGGGGGGTGGCACAGGTACAGAGCAGTTGCAAATTGATGTTTCTCTCTTCATCGTTTTAAAGAATTAGGGTTCTATCAAGCAAATAATAACTGAAATTTGGTGACGCATCATGCAAGATTAATGTATGAATTAGTCTCTGATGAGATTGGTTTTAATTAAGATCACAAGGCTGAGTGAGGACAGCAAAGTGAAAGAGCGAAATTATGCTAAGACAAGTTTTCTGTCCAGCAAATCTATTTGGAAGTGCCCTTAAGGTTTCTTAGGAAAATGCTTTAACACAATGCAAAATTGTTGCAGGAAGTGGGGGGACTCCCCGCTTCCAGGGCCCAAGAGTGGGCTGTTGTCTAACACTTGGAAATGAATTGTCTGAGGAGACACTTGTGCTCACGAAGCAAGAGACTTTATTGGGAAGGCGCGCCTGGGCTGAGAGCAGCAGGGTAAGGGAACCCAAGAGGACCGCTCTGCCATGTGCTCTCAGCCGGGGGTTTTATGGTGATAGAGTTAGTTTCTAGGTTGTCTCTGGCCAGTCACTCTGACTCAGGGTCCTTCCTCGTGGTGTGCACATCACTCAGCCAAGGGGATTCCAGTGAGGAGGATTCTGAGTGGTTGGTAAGACACGTGGCATCTCCTTTTGACCTTTCCTGAATTCTTCCGGTTGGTGGTGGCTTGTTAGTTCCATATTCCTTACCAGGACCTCCTTTTGTAAAATAACTCATGCAAATGGTTACTGTGGTGCCTGTGTAGGGAGAGTGGTTTCAGCCAGTGTTTCCCCTAACAAAATCATCACCGTGTTTTCACTGAAGCTGCAAATCCTGTTCAGTAGATGCAGACGTAGTCTTGTTAGACAGTCTACATGTAATGAAAAACAGCAGTTCTGCGTGTGTGTGAGTGATAACGGCCTTGGCAAGTGACTTCCAACCAGCATTTAAATGGCAGGGGCCTGAATCCATGCCTACAAGGAAGTTGATGAGTGCAGGGTGCCTGGGAAAGGCAGGAAGTGATGGGACACGTGAAGGAGGGGGGAACATACCCATGAGAGTAGCGGGTGTTCAGTCCTGGCTGAGTGGGAACGGGGCCCTGACACGATTTCTAAACTTGAAACTCTTGATTCTGGAAAGTTAACCAGGAACTATTCAAATGGCCAACGGGTACATGAAAAGATGCTCAGCATCATTCATCCTAAGAGAAATGCAAATCAGAGCCATAGGGAGATGCTTTGGACTCAGTTGTATTTTGAAACATCATTTCATTTTAACAAGCAGAGAGAGCCACTGTTGCTCCCTGCCTCTTTTGATTTACAAGCCTCTATTTTGTTGCTGAAGTAAGCGCGACATTCAGAAAATGAAGATCATGGCATCTGGTCCAATCGCTTCATGGGAAATAGATTTGGAAACAATGGAAACAATGATAGACTTTATTTTTGGGAGGTCCAAAATCACTGCAGATGGTGACTGCAGCCATGAAATTAAAAGATGCTTGCTCCTTGAAAGCTATGACCAACCTAGATCACATATTAAAAAGCAGAGACATTACTTTGCCAACAAAAGTCCATCTAGTCAAAGCTATGGTTTTTCCAGTAGTTATGTATAGATGTGCGAGTTGGACCATAAAGAAAAGCTGAGCACCAAAGAATTGATGCTTTTGAACTGTGGTGTTCAAGAAGACTCTTGAGAGTCCGTTGTACTGCAAAGAGATCCAACCAGTTCATCCTAAAGGAAATAAGTCCTGAATATTCGTTGGAAGGACTGATGCTGAAGCTGAAGCTCCAGTACTTTGGCCACCTGATGCAAAGAACTGACTCCTTGGAAAAGACGCTGATGCTGGAAAAGATGGAAGGTGGGAGGAGAAGGGGGACGACAGAGGATGAAACGGTTGGATGACATCACTGACTTGATGGACATGAGCTTGAGCAGGCTTTGGGAGTTGGTGATGGATGGGGAAGGCTGGTGTGCCGCAGTCCATGGGGTCACAAAGAGTTGGACGTGACCGAGCGACTGAACTGACTGAGGGAGACCAAGAGTGTTTGAGAGCCCTGATCGAGGGAAGGATGGGGCTCTGTCCACAAAGCTGAGGAGTCTGCAGGAGAGGCAGGTTCAGGCCTGGGGTGACCAGGTGGTTTCCTGAAGTTCCCCAGACCATGTGTCTCTCCCACACTATACAGGGACTCTTTAGAGTATAAAGCATTTTGCCCTCATTACCTCATCATCAGCCTTCGGAGGCCTTCAGTGAAGGATTACATAAATGATGAAACCTCTTTCCTCCCGGCAAAAATGGCTTGAGTGTATACATGAGAAATAGTGTTTCTTGATTGAGAGAGAAGAAAATAGAACATTCTTTGTTCAAAATTACAGAGCACTCCAGCCCACTGCCCGCCTCTGTGCATTAGGGTTCTTTTCAAGTCCTGAGTTCTCCTTAATGTGTTTGAGCCCAAAGTTGTTGTCACTGTTCAGTCCTGCAGTCGTATCCAACTCTTTGTGACCCCACGGACTTCAGCGTACCAGGCCTCCCTGTCCTCCTTCACTGTCTCCTGAAGTTTGCCCCAGTTCGTGTCCATTGAGTCGGTGATGCCATCCAACCATCTCATCCTCTGCTGCCCTCTTCTCCTTTTGCCTTCAATCTTTCCCAGCATCAGGGTCTTTTCCAACGAGTCAGCTGTGAGGCCAGTGACATCTTCCTATATCCAGTTCCGCTACATTGATACAGGTTGATGGCATCTTTTTTCCTTGTTAGTGTCCACATGTAGTCAAAGTCATTCTCAGTCGTGTTCGACTCTTGCGACCCCATGGCTGCAAGGTTCCTCTGTCCATAGGATTCTCCAGGCAAGAATACTGGAGTGGGATGCCATTTCCTTCTCCAAGTGTCCACATGCATCCACCCCAATTCTGCTCCTGGCTCCTTGCAAGCCATTCCCCTCCCAGCAGCAGGAGTGATTTTCAGGGCACATGAAATCAAATCTCTCTCCCATTTATTTATTTAGGTGCATTGGGTTTTAGTTGTGACATGAAGGATCTTCACTGTGGCTCACAGGCTTCAGCTTGTGCGAGCTCAGGAGCTGAAACACGTGGTTTAGTTGCTCTGCAGCACGTGGGATCTTAGTTCCCTGACCAGGGATCAAACCCATATCCCCTGTACTGCAAGGTGAATTCTTAACCCCTGGACCACCAGGGAAGGCTCCCTCTCCAGTGTAAAATCCTTTGACGACTTCATTGTGGTCAAGAGAAGATGCAGGTTCTTGACCTGCAAGGTTGTGCATGAGCTGGTATCAGCCCACCTCCCTGTGCTCCAGTCATCCTGGCTTCCCTGACTGGATTGTTCAAACCTCTTGTTTCGCCAAAGCCTTGGCCTCACTCACTCCTCTGGGGCAGGTCCCTGACTGATGGGCATGCCCGCTATGAGCTCTGCCCACTCCTGGCCCTCCTGAGAGTGTCCTCAGCATTCTTCCTCAGTGGGGCTGGGTAGGTCTGTTTGGAGGTGGGGAAGAATGGTTTATGGGCTAAAAGAGAGAATCAGAGACCTTCAGTCTACACACGTGAACACTTTCCATCATCCTTACCTTTGAAAGTCACCCCTCAAGCTCATTAATTTGCTGCTTTTTTTTTTTTGCATATGTCATACTGACCGTGTACTGTGTTCAGTGTGTTCTGTGTCCTGAGGGACCTGCGGGCAGGAGCAGCCCAGCTGCTGTTCTTTATGATGATACTAATAGCTGGCATTGGCCAGCTGTCATTCACACGCCAGAACCAGCTGTAAGCCCCGGACACTGACAGACCTTAACTCGTGTGGTTTCATCTTGCCACTGCTAGGATCTCCATTTTTAAATGAAGAAAAAGCAATTAGAGTAGTGAGAGAGCTCCAGAGAGCTGGATTCATGCAGTCTGGGTTCCACCTCCTAGCTTAGAGCAGCAGGACCAGAAGATGCTGGGAAATGGGTGGAGGGAGAGGACCATCCAGGTGGGCTGGTTGTGAGAAGGTGACGACTACCACATGGCCTGGAAGACATCCCCAGATCCCTGGGCAGGACCATCTGGGGTCTTGGAAAAATGACCAGATCTGTGTTTGTGGATGTCTATAGATAGATAGAGAGACATAAAAACATGAAAAACAAGGCTCTACTGTATAGCACAGGGAACTATACTCAACATGTTTCAATAACCTTGGTGAAAAACAGAATCTGAAAAAGAATATATATATATATATACACACATACACACACACACATATATATATATACATACAAACTCAATATATATATTGAGCAAACTCCGGGAGATAGTGGAGGACAGGGAAGCCTGGCATGCTGCAATCCACTGGGTCGCAAAGAGTCTATAGACAGATAGATCACTTGTCTGTCTGTCTGCTTATCTATCTGTCTAGACATATGTCCATGCATCTGCCCATCTATCATCTATATATTTTTTTGGCCACACCTTTCAGCATGCAGGATCTCAGTTTCTCAACGAGGGGTTGAATGCATGCCCCATGTAGTAGAAGCACCGAGTCTTAACCAGTGTACCTCCAGGAAGTGTACCTATCGGTCTATCTTATCTATCTATCTGCCTACATACCTATCCCTCTATCATCTATCTATCCAGCCATCTATGCATCTGACTGTCATATGTATCTCTGCCTTTGCATCCATCCATCCATCATCTATGTGTGTATGTATGTATCTATCTGACTTACTTGGTGGCTCAGTGGTAAAGAATCTGCCTGCAGTGGCAGGAGACATGGGTTCAATTCCTGGGTCAGGAAGATCCCCTGCAAAACGAAGTGGTAATCCACTCCAGTATTCTTGCCTGGGAAATCCCATGGGCAGAGGAACCTGGTGGGCTGCAGTCCATGGATTTGCCAAAGAGTATGACTCAGGGACTAAACAACAATATATCTGTCTGTCTATCTATCTATCATCCATCTGTAAGCATCACTATTGCAAGGAAGTTGTCTAAAGATAAGCAAATGCTGTGATAGAGCTTTGCTTACCCAACACTTCCAGCCAGTTCTCCTGATTGGTTTTGAAGGTGATGTTATGTAGATGAACCCCACTTTCCTGTCTGGATGCCATTGCGTGTTTCCCCCTAGGTCTTTATGAGTCTCCAGTTTGGGTATTTCCTCTTCACTGGGGTCTGCTCAGGGTGGGACCAGGGTGAGCCCAATATGGTGCCCTGGCACTCAGTCCAGCTCTTGAAGTCCAGGGATTATGCTGGGCAGTGGAGGCCTCTTTGTGTTTTGAACCTGGACCCTCTACTTGTCTCACCCTAGCACTTAATGCCTGGAGACCTTTTAGACATTGGGATATATGCAAGGCTGCAAATACGTAATCTCTACATTTAGCACTGCAGTTTCCAATTACCCACAGACATACATATTTGTCACAGGCTTTGTTTCAGCCTGTCTCCTCTTGCTGTGGGCTATATAAAATCTCTCTCCCCACCCACTTTTAATCATTAAATAGGAATCATCCAGGCACATGAGATCCTGGAGTAGAATCTTGAAATGTAACAATAATAGTTTCAGCACAGAGCTGAGGAAAGTACATCCCCGAGCTATCCTAACTTTGTAGAATTTGCAATATTAAACAGTGAAAATTGACATTCAGTAGAATAGTAATAGTTTAACATTTATTTTGCGCTTGGTATGTGCTGGGAATTGTTTGAAGAATATACCATGTGCTTTATTTTGTGCTTAATATGTGCTGGGCATTGTTTGAAGAATGTGCCATGTGCTAACTTGCTTAGTCATGCCTGACTCTTTGCAACCCTGTGGACCAAACCTGCCAGGCTCCTCTGTCCATGGGATTCTCCAGGAAAGATTACCGGCATGGGTTGCCATGCCTTTCTCCAGGGGATCTTCCTGACCCAGCGATCGAACCAATGTCTCTTATATCTCCTGCATTGGCAGGTGGGTTCTTTACCACTAACACCACCAGTAATCTTTAAAATAACCCATTGGCTAGCAACTGCTATTACCCCCATTGCACAGATGAGGAAGATGATTTTCTCTAGTTGAGGTATAGCTGATGTCCAATGTTGTGTTAGTTTTAGGTGTACAGCCTGTGATTCAGTCTTATATAATTTTAGGTGTACAGCCTGTGATTCAGTCTTACATAGTTTTAGGTGTACAGCCTGTGACTCAGTCTTATATAGTTTTAGGTGTACAGCCTGTGATTCAGTCATACATGGTTTTAGTTGTACAGCCTGTGATTCAGTCTTATATAGTTTTAGGTGTACAGCCTGTGACTCCTCAGTCTTACATAGTTTTAGGTGTACAGCCTGTGACTCAGTCTTATATAGTTTCAGGTGTACAGCATGTGCCTCAGTCTTATACGTGCGTATGTTGTCGTAGTTCAGTCACCAAGTCATGTGCAAGTCTTTGTGACCCAGTGGGTTGCAGCACGCCAGGCTTCCCTGTCCTCCACCATCTCCCGGAGTTTGCTCAATATGTATGTTGAGTTTGTATATATATGCGTGCCTGTTTCTCACCAAGGTTATTGCAACATGTTGCGTACAGTTCCCTGTGCTATTAGTAGAAGCTTGTTGTTCATCTGCTTTCATGCCTCTCAACCCCCACTCCTCGTTTATTCACCCAACTGCCTCTCCCCTTTGTTTACCCGTAAGTTTGTTTTCTATGCCTGTGCGTCTCTTTCTGGTTTGCAAATAAGTTCATTTGTATCACTTTTTTGGATTCCAAATATAAGGGATATCATATGATATTTGTCTTTCATTTTCTGTCTGACTTCATTTAGTGTGATAATCTCTAGGTCCATCCTTGTTGCAGCAAGTGACATTATTTCATTCTTTTTTGTGGCTGAGTAATATTCCATTTTGTATATTCTCAGTGTTTATATACTGGAGATGAGATTATTTACTCACACAGCACATAGTCTGACTTCATAGCCCTCAGGAAATTTACAGCATGGTAAAAACCTGGATTAATTACCTGATGTGGCTTCACAAATTTCCACAGATTTCGTAGCTTTAAACACATGTTTTTTTCCCTCTTGCATTTCCAGAGGTCAGAAGTCTGAAATGGGTTTCGTGAGCTAAAATCACGGTGTCAGCAAGGCTCTATTGCTTCTGCAGGCTCCAAGGGAGTGTTTGCTTCCTCCTTGTTCAGCTTCTAGAAGCTACCCTCTGGCTCCTGGCTCTTCTTGATCTTCCTGGTCTAACATGCACTGATTACTGTAGCTCCTTTTGCCTCCCTCTGATAAGGACCCTTCGGATCACGTAGAAAGTGAAAGTGAAAGTGAAGTCGCTCAGTCGTGTCTGACTCTTTGTGACCCATGGACTGTAGCCTACCAGGCTCCTCCCTCCATGGGATTCTCCAGACAAGAGTACTGGAGTGGGTTGCCATTTTCCTTCTCCAGGGGATCTTCCCAACCCCGGGATAGAACCCGTGTCTCCTGCATTCCAGGCAGATGCTTTAACCTTTGAGCCACCAGGGAAGTGTAGAGCCCACTTTAATAATCTAGGAGCATCTCCCATCTCAAGAGTCTTGACTCCATCTTATCTGTAAAGCTCCTTTGCCCTATAAGATAGCATATTCACAAGCTCTGAGGATCTGAATGTGAATTTGTTGGTGGAGAGAAGAGAAGTCGTTCTTTTGTCTACTATAATTGCTTAGATCAAATGAGGAAATTTCCGACACAGCAGAGAGGCTACATGGTGGGCAGGTTTTCTTATCATGTTCACGATACTGACCAGAGTTCTTGGCCTTCCTCGATCAATAGAAATTGACTAGAGACCAGACAAGAAATTCAGGCAAGGCATTACTGGGGTCTCTGCTGCACAGGGCTTGCTCCCCGAGGTGGGGATGAGCTGGTTCCTTACAGGGAGTGAGGATAGGTGTGTCCAGGGGTCAGGCTGAAGGGGCGGCTCAGGTGTTTTGCCTTTGGTGATGTTGTGTGCAGGGGACATACATGCGCGGTAGCCAGCATTTGCTACAGACTCTTCAGAAGCGGCCGCTGCTGCTAAGTCACTTCAGTCGTGTCTGACTCTGTGTGACCGCATAGATGGCAGCCCACCAGGCTCCCCCGTCCCTGGGATTCTCCAGGTAAGAGCACTGGAGTGGGGTGCCATCGCCTTCTCCAATGCATGAAAGTGAAAAGTGAAAGTGAAGTCGCTCAGTCGTGTCTGACTCTTGGCGACCCCATGGACTGCAGCCCACCAGGCTCCCCCATCCCTGGGATTTTCCAGGCAAGAGTACTGGAGTGGGGTGCCATCGCCTTCTCTGTTCAGAAGCAGCAGTAGGTGTTTATTGGTCTTCTTGTATCCTTTGTCCAGAATTTGCCCCAGTTATTTTTAATCCCATATAGTTTCTTTGTATTTTGTTATTGGAGGAGAGGTATGTCCAGGTGCTTACATTGCAGCAAAGGGTCCCAGGTCCAAGCCTGTCTCAAGCAGAGACATGGAAAGCAGGTGCCTGAATCAAGATGCGCCGAGGTGGTTGTGATAAAAGACACAGGACAAAAAGCTGGATTTTTGCCCTGGGGTTGCATGGAGCTTCCTAGAAGCCCTCTCAGGATGCTTTCACAGTGTGACGCCCCTGGTGGATCCTCAGTCACTTTAAACAAAGGCGATGTGTTCATTTTCTCAATATTGCTGGGTCAGAGTCCTTGGTCTAACTTCCCAGTGGGTTCCTCTTCTGGAAGCCAGAGGGCAATTGAAATTGATGAGATTCTTACATTCCAGTGCTTCAAAGAATGGGGCTTTCATCAATTTTGGTCTCAGGGATGGAGGATATCAGCAGAGTCACAGAGCTAGAAGACTCAGAGCTGCACCAAGCATGCGGGCCCGTGACAATTTGTTCTAAAGGGTTCCGAGGGACAGAAGATCACAGGCACCCCAGGGAAATCGGCTCCTCATGGGGCTCACTGCAGGTTTTGTTCGAGTATAATACATTTTCTGTTAACTTTACAAGGAGCAAATCTTATTTGTTTAAGGACCCAGAATGAATGCATTTTCTGTGTGGCCTCCTTTTCTCAGAAGGCTGTTGATGAAACTTTTCAGTATTTGACTAAAAACTTTTTGTCAAAAGTCATTCTCATGTACTTGCCAGAGAGGACCTCTCTTTGTCAGGAGAGTCCCCCACAAAAGCCTTTAACGTTCTCTTACCCCGTGTAGATGGTCCATGTCAGGTGCCAACTTGCCTGGGCTTAGGGACGCCCAGAGAACTGGTAAAACAAGATTTCTGGTTGTTTCTGCAAGGGCGTTTCTGGAAGAGATTAACGTTTGAATTGGTGAACTGAAGATCACCCTTACCCATGTGAAAGGGCATCTTATCAATTTGAGGGT
>SJYX01005287.1:0-31755 GCA_006410675.1 Oreotragus oreotragus
ACCCTCCACCACGCTTCCAGGAGCAGCTCACTGCCCTCCCCTGCCTCCTCCTCCTCCTCCTCTTCTTCCTCTTCCCCTTCCTCTTCTTCCTGCTCCCCCACCACCACTGGGCAGCCCCAGCCTTTCGGCTGCTTCTGAACCCCATCCTGCACAACCACCGCCTTCTCACCCACTCACTGGCTTCCAAGGTGCTGCCACCACTCTAGCCAGCTGCCTGCTAGAAGCCACACCCAGGAGGCACTGGGCCTCCCGTGGATTTCATGAGCTCCTACTGATTGCAGGATCCAGCCAGGCCCTGAAGGGCAGAGGAATAGAAAACAAATATTCCAAGACAGGTTCTCTTTCCCAGGAAACTCACCCCTCAGGGAGGAGGCCATAGGCACTTGCGGGCTCCTGGGCAGGCAGACCGGACTATGTACACTTTGGCCAGTGCAGGGAGCCCCTCTGATGTTCATCACAGCAGCCCAAAGCTCCCACCTGTACCTGTACCTGGCCAGGGGTCCCCATTCCCCAGGGCTCATACTGGCAATGGTGGGGCCAGAGCTGGTCTATGAGATGCCCAAGGCAACAGCAGCCACATGTGAGCAGCAAAGAGAAAGAGGGGGTGAAGGGGATCCAATGCAGGAGTTTCAGGCAGAATGGAATTTCTGAGGGCCCATCAGTGGCCTTTGAAGCTACACCAGCAACTGCAGGGTCCTAGCGCCCTCTAGTGGATGGAGGGGCCAGGATTCACCTGGACCTTCTTCCCTTATTCCCAGGGAGGTGCCAGCCCAGGGCAAAACTGCGACCAGCCTTCCAGCCTCAGCATCACTGCCCTGGCCCTTCCTCAGCACCTCCCCATCTTCCCACCAGTCCCAGATGCGGTTCCCATTCCCCCTACAGCCCTTCCCAGCTTGCTCTGTGGATCTCAGCGTTCCTAAGGTACAGACTTGACGCTGTAAGACTATGACAGCCTTGTCAGAAGGAAGACAGTTTAGAGCTGGCAAAGTCTTTGCTAAGAGTGAAGTCCCGATATGACTCCGGCATCCAGGAGGCATTTCTGGGAGACCTGGGAGGCCCCATTCTCCTCTTTTGCAGGGCAAGCTGAATTCCAGGGCTCCTGAACCCATCAGCACCCCACCTTCCAGAAGTGAAGACGTATGCAGGTGGACCATTAAAGGGGAGGAAGCCGGACTGGGGTCCACTGCTTAGCAGCCACCAAAAGGACCAAGAAGACTTCGAGTCCCGGGCACAGAGCCAAGGAGCAGAGCGACGGCCCGACCTCTGCAGCCACCGCCAGCATCCTGTGCCCCCGAGACAAGCGCCAGTGGCAGGAAAACGGGCCCTGCTACAGCCTTGTCAGCAGGAAGACAGTTTAGAGCTGGCAAAGTCTTTGCTAAGAGTGAAGTCCCGATATGACTCCGGCATCCAGGAGGCATTTCTGGGAGACCTGGGAGGCCCCATTCTCCTCTTTTGCAGGGCAAGCTGAATTCCAGGGCTCCTGAACCCATCAGCACCCCACCTTCCAGAAGTGAAGACGTATGCAGGTGGACCATTAAAGGGGAGGAAGCCGGACTGGGGTCCACTGCTTAGCAGCCACCAAAAGGACCAAGAAGACTTCGAGTCCCGGGCACAGAGCCAAGGAGCAGAGCGACGGCCCGACCTCTGCAGCCACCGCCAGCATCCTGTGCCCCCGAGACAAGCGCCAGTGGCAGGAAAACGGGCCCTGCTTTGATCCCCCGGGCACCCATGCCTCCAACAGTATCAGATCTTTACATTTATTCTGCCAAAGGGAGGCCACCCAGGAGACGCTTTCTACAGTCACAATTCATCCAGTGCACGTCCTGCCCTCAGGGAGCTTTGAGTCCATCAATCGTCAGATCCATCATCCATGCTACAGCGCCCCTTGTACCTCCCTAGATGGGGGGTGCTCAATCACGTGACTCTGCCCCTCCCTGGAGGCAGTGACCTCTCCACAGCCCCAGCCCCTGGAGTCGGTATTCAACATGACACTCAGTCCCAGGGTCTTCTTCACAGGGCAGATCTAGAACATCCCCACCCCCACTCAGTCCCAGCTGCCAGCCTCTCTCTGCATAGCAGTTTCATTTGCTCCCCTTCCCCCAGGCCCTGTCTCTTATACACATCTAGATGTGTATAAGAGACAGACCCACCCCAGGCTGTCTGAACCCTCCACCACGCTTCCAGGAGCAGCTCACTGCCCTCCCCTGCCTCCTCCTCCTCCTCCTCTTCTTCCTCTTCCCCTTCCTCTTCTTCCTGCTCCCCCACCACCACTGGGCAGCCCCAGCCTTTCGGCTGCTTCTGAACCCCATCCTGCACAACCACCGCCTTCTCACCCACTCACTGGCTTCCAAGGTGCTGCCACCACTCTAGCCAGCTGCCTGCTAGAAGCCACACCCAGGAGGCACTGGGCCTCCCGTGGATTTCATGAGCTCCTACTGATTGCAGGATCCAGCCAGGCCCTGAAGGGCAGAGGAATAGAAAACAAATATTCCAAGACAGGTTCTCTTTCCCAGGAAACTCACCCCTCAGGGAGGAGGCCATAGGCACTTGCGGGCTCCTGGGCAGGCAGACCGGACTATGTACACTTTGGCCAGTGCAGGGAGCCCCTCTGATGTTCATCACAGCAGCCCAAAGCTCCCACCAGTACCTGTACCTGGCCAGGGGTCCCCATTCCCCAGGGCTCATACTGGCAATGGTGGGGCCAGAGCTGGTCTATGAGATGCCCAAGGCAACAGCAGCCACATGTGAGCAGCAAAGAGAAAGAGGGGGCGAAGGGGATCCAATGCAGGAGTTTCAGGCAGAATGGAGTTTCTGAGGGCCCATCAGTGGCCTTTGAAGCTACACCAGCAACTGCAGGGTGCTAGCGCCCTCTAGTGGATGGAGGGGCCAGGATTCACCTGGACCTTCTTCCCTTAACATTCCCAGGGAGGTGCCAGCCCAGGGCAAAACTGCGACCAGCATTCCAGCCTTCCAGCCTCAGCATCACTGCCCTGGCCCTTCCTCAGCACCTCCCCATCTTCCCACCAGTCCCAGATGCGGTTCCCATTCCCCCTACAGCCCTTCCCAGCTTGCTCTGTGGATCTCAGCGTTCCTAAGGTACAGACTTGACGCTGTAAGACTATGACAGCCTTGTCAGAAGGAAGACAGTTTAGAGCTGGCAAAGTCTTTGCTAAGAGTGAAGTCCCGATATGACTCCGGCATCCAGGAGGCATTTCTGGGAGACCTGGGAGGCCCCATTCTCCTCTTTTGCAGGGCAAGCTGAATTCCAGGGCTCCTGAACCCATCAGCACCCCACCTTCCAGAAGTGAAGACGTATGCAGGTGGACCATTAAAGGGGAGGAAGCCGGACTGGGGTCCACTGCTTGGCAGCCACAAAAAGGACCAAGAAGACTTCGAGTCCCGGGCACAGAGCCAAGGAGCAGAGCGACGGCCCGACCTCTGCAGCCACCGCCAGCATCCTGTGCCCCCGAGACAAGCGCCAGTGGCAGGAAAACGGGCCCTGCTTTGATCCCCCGGGCACCCATGCCTCCAACAGTATCAGATCTTTACATTTATTCTGCCAAAGGGAGGCCACCCAGGAGACGCTTTCTACAGTCACAATTCATCCAGTGCACGTCCTGCCCTCAGGGAGCTTTGAGTCCATCAATCGTCAGATCCATCATCCATGCTACAGCGCCCCTTGTACCTCCCTAGATGGGGGGTGCTCAATCACGTGACTCTGCCCCTCCCTGGAGGCAGTGACCTCTCCACAGCCCCAGCCCCTGGAGTCGGTATTCAACGTGACACTCAGTCCCAGGGTCTTCTTCACAGGGCAGATCTAGAACATCCCCACCCCCACTCAGTCCCAGCTGCCAGCCTCTCTCTGCATAGCAGTTTCATTTGCTCCCCTTCCCCCAGGCCACGTGTACAGAGAAGCAACTATACTCTCTAAAGAGCACCCATCCTGATGTTCCACTTCAGCGCCTTCCCTGCCTCACGCTCTGGCAGCCTCCAGACTCAGGAGCTGCCCAGCCTCTTCCAGCCCTAAGCCTCTTTTGCAAAACTGGCTCTTTCTCAGCCTCAAGACTCTCAGCTTTGATGTCAGCTTGCTCAGAGGAGACTCCCTGAACACCCACCTCACAATCACCCTCTCCCACAGCGCCCGGTAGTTTCCTTTACTGCACTCACTACAATCTGTTTACGCCTTTCAGGGCTTCCCTGGTGGCTCAGATGGTAAAGAACTGGCCTGCAACACAGGAGGCCTGGGTTTGATCCCTGGGTTGGGAAGATCCCCTGGAGAAGGAATCTTGGCAATACTGGCAGCCCACTTCAGTATTCTTGCCTGGAGACTTCCATAGACAGAGGAGCCCAGTGGGCTACAGTCCATGGGGTTGCAAAGAGTCAGACACGACTGAGCGACACACTGGCTGACTTACTCCTTTTAGATCTATCTCAGCAACTAGAATGTAAGCTCCAGAGGGCAGGGGTGTCGGCACTGTTCGCCTCTGCACCCCCAGCATCTTGCTGCATACAGTAGGTGCTCCATGAATACTGGAATGGCTGAATGAAAAGGTCCAGTGCCATAGGCGAGATGCAATAAGGGTTCAGAAGAAGGAACAATCACCTCCAGGTGGCCCAAGGGGAAGAAAGTAAGATTTAAATATGCAAAGAGGGTGACAAAGAAACTCAGAAGCAAAGGTGTGGAGGAGGGAAAGGAGTGGTGGGGTTTGACTGCACAGAAACGTGAGGGCAAAGAAAGGAGAGGTGGACCTGACGGGCCCTGAAGGTCTTCACAGAGGAGCAGAAAGACGAACGAAAGATGCACCGCAAGGCAGAGGTGGGCAGGGGGCCGGAGAGAGTGACAAAGTGATCAGAGCCTGGACTAGCACAGCGCAAGCTGCAGGAACGAGGCCACAGACAACCCAACCCGGGGTTGCAGGAGCCACTCCCGCTGCAGCCCCCAATACCATACCCTTCCTTTCCCTTTCCTCCACCTAGGGGATTCAACCCGGAGCCTCATTTGTGACAATCGGTGAGACGCTCCATTGCTAAGGCGCACCCAAAGGCCCACCAGGAAGCACAAACTCCAGGCCCAGGTTCTGTGTGGCTGCGCCCTCCTTTCAGTCCCACATTAGATGCCCGAGATGAAGTTCCAGCGCCACCGCGTGGACCAAGCTGGAACCGCGGCCACATCCTGCATCCCGGTGGGCCCGGATTCAACCAAAGTGCAAGTCGCTCAGACTTGGCGACTCCATGTACGCATGGAATCCTCAAGCAAGAATACTGGAGTGGCTAGCCTTTCCCTTCGCCAGGGGATCTTCCCAACCGAGGGACTGAACCCAGGTCTCCTGCATTGCGGGCAGATTCTTTACCAGATGAGCCACAAGATGCCCCTGAAACTCCACGGCCTCAGGAAGGCTAAGGAGGTGGCGGAAGCACAAAGCTCTAGGGTTAGGACCACGCGGTGACGTGCCCAGCGTCTTGCCAGAATATTCTGGGAACTGCTGGCTGAGAGAGCGAGAGGGTAGGTGAAAGTGGAAAAAGCAGAGGGTCCCAAGGAAAATTTTCTAAGTCATCAAAAAAGGGAAGACCTTTAACAGCGCTAACAGTTATGAAGCATTTACTATGTGTGTGCCAGGCTTGGTATTAAGTGATTCGTGAACATTCAGTACCTCCTTGTACACTCGATTAAGCGGAGGCAATTTATCAAGAATCAGGCTCCAGCCACAATTGCTAAGCTGGTGCTCTAGAGCCCGGGAGCTGGCAACTACTGAAGCCCCTACATTACAGAGCCGGAGCTCCGCAACAAGAAAACTTGGTATTAAGTGATTCGTGAACATTCAGTACCTCCTTGTACACTCGATTAAGCGGAGGCAATTTATCAAGAATCAGGCTCCAGCCACAATTACTAAGCTGGTGCTCTAGAGCCCGGGAGCTGGCAACTACTGAAGCCCCTACATTACAGAGCCGGAGCTCCGCAACAAGAAAAGCCGGTGCAAGAAGTCCACGCACCACAGCCAGAGAGTAGCCTCTGCTCGCCACAGCTGGAGAAAAGCCTGTGCAGCAATGGGGACTTAGCAGAGCCGAGAAATTAAGAAGAAGGAAGAGAGAGGCACCAGGATGGGGCTGGTGAGCGCGCAACTGGGATTCGAACCCACCGAGCTTTAGCCAGATCCTGGACACAGAATCACAAAGCGATAAACACTCTGGCTACAGTCACATCACAAAGGTAACCCGGAAGCCACCAGACTACCACATGGGACGTTACCTGTTCAATAGTTTGGTGGTAGGTGGGGGCTCTGTACCCCCAAGAAAGCTGAGAAGATGGACTCACCTGTGACTTCTGTTCATCACCCAGAGGGTCTACACCTGGGACTGGCCCCCCTGCATCACACTCAATGCCAGCCCTCCCCTCACTTCCCCTCCCCTCCCCTCCTGGAACACCTGTGGCCTCTTTGTCCTTGATTGGGCGTGTTTAATGCTGGAGGAATATGAGGAAGATGTGTCTGTCCTAGGAGGCAGGCTTTAAACTATGGGGGGAAATCATAAAGCCCCACATCTTAGCGCATCATCACTCTTTTCCTTCCCACCCTCATCCCTATCCCAGCCCTACATGTGGTCACAGAGGGGACCTAACCACATCCAGATCTAGAAATCCAAATAGTAAGAAGTTCAAGATCAAGGAAACTCCAGGGTGCCATAGAAAGAACAGGGGTTTGTGCAGCAGGCTGGCCAATGTTCCCTGAAACCTGAAGTGCTTCCCAAGACTTCTAGAGGCTCCACTTCCCAGTCAGTAAAATGGGGAGAAGCTAGTCATACCTGCGAAGCTGTTGGTGCAGAGACTGGCAGATCGCTTCACGCTCAATACATATTACTTTTTTCTCCTCTACTGCATGTTCAAAGGTCTTTCTTTCTCCACTTAAAATAAACATGTGCATTTAGAGACATTGTTGTTTGCTTTGGGAAAATAAAACTGTATAAACCCATTGACTCAATGACTCTTGACCTCTGTCTAGCAGACAATCCTGTAGGCAGAAATGTAACAAACTGAAATGCGCATGCCCCTTGTAAATAACCTCGCCCCATTGTTAATCCATTGTTCCAAGTTGAGTGCAGACCCAGTGCTGCCAGATCCAAGTTTTAACCAAAGCTACAATTTAGCTACAATTCTAGACTTCAGAAAAATTGGATGTCTTGAACTTTGACTCCATTCATTTATTTCTAAATTACCAAATGAGGTAAGTCTGCAGGCTGAATTATACCCCTTTACACAGGTCTTGCACATGAGCCTTAGTATTAATTATTAGGTGATATTTTGAAAGAATTCTTTTTCACACTGTCTGGGTCTTTCCCTTCCTTCCAGGCCCAATTAAAGACTGACTCTGCCAAGTGCCCCCTCGGTCACCACCCTCAGCAGGTTCTGTATTTTCCTGGACCAAGTGCAATATTATTAAATAACCTTTCTTGGGTAACATCCTGGTCCCCTAGGAGACAGGGCACTGCTCCCAGGTGAGCACGTGCTTTACACTTGGCATCGTGTCCGCTGCATACCTCTCATGCTGGTGCATGCTCATTTGCACAGTCATGTCCGACTCTCTGCCACCCCATGAACCGTAGCCCACCAGGCTCCCCGTCCCTGGGATTTTCCAGGCAAGAATACTGGAGTGGGTTGCCATTTCCTTTTCCAATGGATCTTCCTGACCCAGGGATCGAACCTGCATCTCCTGCATTGGCAGGTGGATTCTTTACCACTGAGCCACCTGAGAAGCCCCCTGCCTACCTCTAGACTCTGTCATTCTTGGTTACTGATAACAGTCACACTCCCCGAATTTTTACCACCCTGAGTTCTAATCTCTCCAACCACCATGTGGATCTTTCTCACTGGCAACCAGCAAAGGGGGCAGGACGGTGTTTATAGACCCAGTCCTCATCACCATCTTCAAACACAGATGTCCACTGGGAATTAGAGGTGTCGTGTTCTCTCCGTCTCTACTTATTCTGCATCGACAATGCATTGGTGAGTCCGGCTTAACAGTCTTAGAAGTCTTTTGAAGCACTAGCTCTCGACATCACTTTGTGCTCACCATCCACTGAAAAGTCATGAGGACTGTCTCAGTCTGCATTCCCCCAAAAAGAGCTCCTGAGACCACATTTGCTCCAAGTCCTTGATGTCTGAGCTGAGGTCAGGGAGCACAGGTAAGGGACAGGCAAGGCTAGACATGGGAGGGGAAGAAGGATTATTATACCCCAAGAAAAGGAAATAATGAATGGATCACCACTGTGGCCAACTGGACTTTAACCCCACCAGGGACCCTCCGAATTGTTCCACTGGGGGGCTTTTTATCTTGTAGTTCCCAACCCTCTCTGGTTGAGGGTCACTCCTGGGGTGTTGACCCCCACCAGCAACTACAGCAGGCTGTGTGGGCTCCCCATACCCCCGAATCAGGGGCCGCCCTCAGCAGGGAGGTCCAGGCAGACAAGGTGCAGGAATGTGCAGGTGACCTCTAGGTGGCCACAGGCATACAGGCAGCTTCCTACAGAGGCCTCTGCCAGAACTCCACCTCAGGAAAACCCAGCACCTCACAGAAGCCTGTCTTTACATTTAGAGAATAAAGGGCACTTTCCAGGCACCGCCCACTGAAAGGTGGCCTTTCAACTCTCCCGTGATAGGCGCGGTACAGTGGGATGCTAATCTTTGCCCTAACTTACAGCTGAGAGAAAGTCGCATAACCAGTTATAACTAATTTGCAGACCTGATGAACTTCCTATAACTAAAGATCTTTAAGTTGTATGTTCAGCTTACCGTTATGATTGGGAAAAGAATATTTTAAGCAGAAGTGTTTTTTTGCTTTCAGTGAGTGATATTGTCTGTCTATAATATTTAGAGCAATAAATATTTGTGGGATGCACTAAAGCTTAGACAGCGGTTAGAGAAACACTGAGTTGCTTTAGCGCAACTGCTAAAGAATCTGCCTGAAAATCCACAAGCATGGGACTCGGGTTCAATTCCTGGGTTGGGAAGATCCCCTGGAGAAGGGCTAGGCTACCCACACTCCAGTATTCTTGGGCTTCCCTGGTGGCTCAGATGGTAAAGAATCTGCCTGCAGTGCAGAAGACCTAAGTTCGATCCCTGGGTTGGGATGATCCCCTGGAGGAGGGCAAGGCAACCCACTCTAGTATTCTTGCCTAGAGAATCCCCATGGACCAAGGAGCCTGGTGGGCAAAGAGTTGGACATGACTGAATGACTAAGCATAGCACAGGGCGTTACTTTCAATAGCAAAGCAAGTAATACTTCAAAATTATTTTGTAATTTTAAAAACTGATTTCCTAACAGCTTTCTGGAAATTCATCTTGTTCTTGGTGTCATCTGTGTTGGTGTGCTCGTGTGGTGGGCTTTGCTGCAGTGACACCCACGTAGAGGGTCTGCCACTTTCTGGCCCCTCACAGGATCCTAAGACCCAAATGCTGTCTCTGACAATTACTTTTCCAACCTCTGTACTTTACCTTTATTTATGTAAAATTATTTTCTGGGCCTTGACAAGATTTTATTGTTAATAAAATTGACTTAAGACAGGAACCATGGATATACCATGTAAACCTACCCTCTTGGTTCAACAGATTAGAGAAACAATTTTCATCAACAAGGACCTAAATGCAGGTTGCTGGCAGTGAAAATTAAGTTTTATCCTGATCAGAGACAATGACTGTGTTTCATCACCCATTTTAGACACACTTCTCAAATTAATTTGATTGCTTTATGCCTGCATTGTGCCAACAAAAGAATGTTATCATCTGGCTTTATAAGGATTAAGTCACTAGCCACTGCTGACCTTTAACACATTCTGAAAGGAGATCAGGCCAAAGATCAGAAATGAGGCACTCTGTGCTCTGGGAAAACAGAACAGGCCTTCAGAGAGTTAGATATTTCCAGCAGAAAATTTTATGAACGTAATTTCTTGCACCTTCTCATACTTAGACAAGCACTAAAATCATTAAGTGAGATGCCCGTTTTCTTACAACGAGCAGCAACCTTCTACAGTGATCTGTGCCTGGCTGCATGCACCCCTTCTCCAAAACCACACTCAGGCCAACCTCCTCCCTACTTCTTTGGGGCAGTTCCTCACAGCTGCCCAAGAGACTGTCTCCCAAGATATCATCGTTAGGAAGTCCCCAAATAAACTGAAATTCACAGCTCTCACACTACTGTGTGTGGTCATTTCAGTCGACTATTGGGAGGAAAACTTTTCCATGAGGGAAAGTGAATGAGGCTGCAAGCCTCCAACAAAAGAGATTTTGTAAAAATCCCCAGTTCAGAGATGGAAGCAAACTCTATGTAAAACCTGACTTGCAGTTTAGAGCCTTACGTTACAAACGTGTGGGCCTGCTACCACCATTACTGTCTCAGGATTGCAGATTTAGCAGTGCTTCATGCAGTGTCCTGGAGGGAAAGGACAGCTCCTGACTCCAGGTGGAGGGGCCAGGACTGAGTCTGCAACGAGCGAGGCCAGGCTGGAACTGCCTCCTCTTCTTTCTGCACAACCGGCAGAGATTTTCCAATTCAGCAAACATAGTTGAAGACTTTAGAGCAAGCCCAGCCAGTCTGTCCTGTGTTCAAAACCCCTATCAAAGAAACGCCATCTCCAGATCCTGTTCCGATATTATTTATTCTCTCTTCTGGACATGGACCTTCAGAGAAGCCTGAGTGCCTCTACAGAGTGCTTGTAAAACACAGTTTTGAAGATCAAGCTTGGAAACCAGCCCCACAGCCTGCCAGCAACACGACCTCGAGAAACCGCTTACATTCAGTTTCCTCTTAGGGTCTCTAGGATCCTTCCTACATGGTCAGCATGGTACCCGGCCCACATGATCATAAAAATACTATCACACTGTTGGTTTGCAAACTGGCCCCCGTACACAGAGAGCAAGGAGAGAACAGGGGAAGGAGCAGACCGCCAATCGGTAGGTGGCAGGCTCAGCAAGCAAGAGAACTTATCTATGAAGATTGTCACGGGCAGCACAAGATGAGTGAATCTCCACCCCCATGGGCCAGACTCTTAAGTTACAGTAGAGGCTTTAACTGGGTTCAGTCACGTATTCACTCAGTTCGGTTGGTCTTGACAGCATCTTACTCTCTCAAGGTCACATCCTTGTCACAGNCAAGATGAGTGAATCTCCACCCCCATGGGCCAGACTCTTAAGTTACAGTAGAGGCTTTAACTGGGTTCAGTCACGTATTCACTCAGTTCGGTTGGTCTTGACAGCATCTTACTCTCTCAAGGTCACATCCTTGTCACAGTGGCCAGCATGGGAAAAGTAAGCAGCACGGACGTTCCAAGGAAAAGGAGAGGGTGAGGAACTTCCTATTGCTGAGATATAGCTCTGCAATCAACCAGTGATCTCCTCTCCATGATCCCCTCGGAACCATTGCTGAATTTTGGCTCTGCACCATGACAAATTCACAGCAAATGGTCACAAATTCTAGCCATCTTTTCCATCTCAGAAACTCTCCTGCTTAACTCTGGGCAAATGAAAGCTTCTGAGAAATCCTTTGAGCTGGACACATCACCTGAGTGACATGGTTGCTCTCTGAACTGTACAGGGACACCCTCATGACGGACTTTTACAGATGAAATTAGGTGGGATGAAGGAAGAGAATCCTTACATTCTTTCCCCCCAGCCTGGATGAGACGTACTGCTTTCTGCCTTATTCCTCTGAGCTTGTCATTTGTTCCAGGAGGGCAGAATTTACAAACCCAGGAAAACCTGTGTCACTATGATGGTGAACAAATCTGAACTCTGCCTTGGCAGAAGCCTTCAGCAAACTGCCTCACCCTGAGCCTCAGTTTCATCAGTGGTAAGATGGAGCTAATTAATGGTACCAACCCTAGAGGATCGAGATGATACATAGAAAGTGCTGAGCACAGGCCCAACTCTGTACCCACAAGTAAGTCCCAGGTACCAGCATGCCCAACACTTTGTTTTGCTGGAGCCAATTAACTTCTTTCCACTTTCACATCCTTATGTAATTTGCCACGTTCCACACCAAACACAAGGATTGTCCTGCCTCACTGGATGGGACTTGATCATTTTATGTTCCTGTGCTTTTTCGTTTGGGTGGTGGTTATGGGACTGAAGTGTCAAACAATGCTGCGTCTGTTGTCACTTCCTATGTGAGCACCAGTGCTATTTTCTCCTGTAAAACATGAGAGCTGAATACTAGGTGACTCCTAAGTTCCCTTTCAGAGCCAAATTTTCTTTCCTAAATATGAAATGAAAATGAAGGTGAAAGTGGTTAGTCACATAGTCTTGGCTGACTCTTTGCGACCCCATGGAATGTGGCCTGCCAGGCTCCTCTGTCCATGGGATTCTCCAGGCAGGAGCACTGGAGTGGGTCGCCATGCCCTCCTCCAGGGAATGTTCCCCACCCAGGGATTGAATCCAGGTCTCCTGCTTTTGCAGATCGATTCTTCACCATCTGACCCACCAGGGAAACCCTAAATACGAACTGGAGAAAACAAATACCACACAGTTGCAACACTTCTAAATTCACAGAACACTTCTGCATTCATTCCACCTCACTTCATCAAAATCCAGGTGTCCCCATACAACACAGAGGATACCCAAGTTCACTGGGGCGAGGTGACTAGCTCAGAGGCCTCCAGCATGTGCCAAGCCAGCCAGAGTCAGTCCTTTAAGTTCTGTTCCCCAGACCCCATGCTCTTCCTGCTATACTCCTTTTCTTTAAAAATAATAAAAACTGATCTGAAAGGCCATATAAAATCCACACACAGAACACAACTTTGACAAGTCTTCCTTTTCCTAGATTGAGGGCTGAGAACCATCCAGATGCCAAGCTTTCTGGTACAAGTCACCCAGTGCAGGAGCTATGCTGGCATCTACAGAGATGGCTAATAATGGCCATCCTGTGAACATCACAGGTGCTGTGGACAACATAAGGCTTTGTATTTGGAGGTTAGAATTTTACTAGCTGTGTGTGTACCAGATAGACTGTAAGGTGTTTAAAAAGGGAATAAACAGGACTAGAATCAGTGAATACAGGACTAAACATGAAAAGACCAGGCTTCAAAATTAATATCCAGTTAAAGACAACAAGTGGCTGTAAAAGGAGGCATTTTGCTTTGATCAAGTGAAGGCCATATTTGGCAGCATAAAGAAAGTTGCTAGTGCAAAGGAAAGAACGAGTACACCCAAGGGTAGGGCAAAGTCATGGCAACAACACCCCAGAGGAGACCAAAGGGGCCAAAGTACAAAGTTCAGATGGAGGGGCTGGCACAGAACAGATGGGCTGGCCCTGGGTGTTGCTCGGGTTCACGGCTCCATCACGTGCTGTCGCATACCCCAAGGGCATGGATGGTGTCGCCAGGCACCCGCTGAACACCCTTTCCACAGGGCACACTGTCGACAGAAGGCTGCATCTGAGCAATCCAAAGCATCCACTGAAAACAGTGCTCCAATAAAGAACTTGTCCTATTTATCAAAAAGGTAAACTATTTTGAGCAACTATTATGAACTAGTGGGAAAAACCCAAGACTCCCATTCATACTTTTATAAACGTAAACATATTAAAAGGACAGAAGTACCATGTTTAAAGGAATAGTCACAGAAACCCAAAGAATATTTCTGTGAGGTGAATATTTACTGAGAAGGGCAGTAGCTAAGCTGTAGGTATCTACAAACCCAAATGCTTGATCAAATTTGAAGAGCTCTGGCTCAATAATAAAATCATGCACTGCAGGTTCACAGATTTATTTAAGATTGTTTCCTATAAGCATTTTAACCATGGTCCATGTGAAGTGAAACAAGAAGTGTTTGCAGGGAACTTTCAATGACAGAGACAAGACATCAAGAATATATTAACTTTTTGGTTTATTAAAACAAAGCTACACCTCTGTGCTTCTTACAATATATTAACAGGCGTAAAATTCAATCCACATTTCCAAATCAGTTCATTCACAACATCACACCATGCTATTTTATGGTACTTTATAATCAACCTTTTTACAACAATCTAACATTTCTTTGTACAACAGGCAAACAGCTTAACACCTTCCATCAAGGCATTTCAGAACTTTAGATGTTTAGAAATAAAGTCAAAAGTCTCTTTCAAATGCCATCATTTTTGTATTAAACTGAAATGCCAGATGCCAAGTCTCAAGTTCCTAAAAAGAGTGCTTTAAAAAACAGATTTACATCCAAATTAAGTCTTATAAACCTCAGTGGTAGGTCCTATTATTTCTAAACACTAGAACTATTTGTGGATAAAAAGATGCATTTGATTGTGCAATATCTTCTGCTAGGTCTGACTTAAAATCTTAATTTTTTTACCCCAATTAATCCTAGTGTTAATTTTGCTCCTTTCAGTTAAAAACCCAGACACATTGAGGTCTGATCTTTCACCAAAGAGCTCTGACCACCTATACGATAATTTTCTGTGCTTATTGTCTCCAGGGGAGGAAGTATACATCCATTAAATGCAATGTTTGAGTGTATGAAATCCATGCAGACATGCCTCTGTGCCACCTGGCAGTTACTGCCTTGTCCTCTTACAGAAATACATAACATAGTGTTTCCCAAAATGCTTTCTGTGAACCTCAGGAGAGGTCCATAGGGGTGTTCCAAAGGGGAAAAAGGCTCTGGGGTCGCACAGATTGGGAAATGCTGGGTTAATACAGGCTTGGTACCAGCGGGCCCTGAGCCCTTACTGTGCTAAAGTGCACTGTGAGTTTCTAGGAATGAGGCTTCATGTGCAAATTAATTTTACCAGCAACACTTTTTCTACAAAACACCTAAGAACATCTCACAGAGCACTCATATACACGCAGAACTCTGGGAAACGGTTTGCTCCTCAAATTGGAAATTCCACAGTCTGAGTTTCCATTCACTGCGGTCCCTGATGCGTTTTCTCCACTCGCCCTTGTGACTTCATGAGGCTGCACACACTCGTAGTCCTTTCTCTGTTACGATTCTACACACCTCGCGCTACCTCCTTCCTTTTCTCTTAGGAGCGAAAGTGCCTTCTTCTCTTTTGAATTTCTTAGGACTTTCTCATTTTGAAAGAGTGTAGCTTCATATTGCTTATTATTGGGTCTTTTGGTTTGCTTTTAAACTCGACTCATAGTCTGTCTTCCCCTGGAGGGCATGCATTTCAGTATTATAGAAATGCAGTAAAAGGTAATAAATTATTTACAAGCACCTAGTTCGTTTAATCTTACGTGAAAGCCATTCACTTCTGGAAAACGAGGAGAATAAATCTTTTAGCAAAACAGTGGTATCTGGAAGCCTTACCGGGATGATGGATGTTTGTTCAGTAACGAGGCACGAAAGAATGAGCTGTGCTAAAATTAATGCAAGGGTGAGCTTGTCTGGATGAGCAGAACTTTGGTTGAGATTTGTCTTCCTTAAAAAAGGTTTTCAAAGCACCAGTTAATTGCAGAAAGCATGCATATTTATCCTCACAGTGAGTTAAGTGGTGAGAGAGCTAACAAATCATACATTGCATTCCCCAAAGCATCTGAGTAGATTTCCAGAGAACAAACCGACTGAGAGGGCAGAGAGAGCCAGAAAAGCCACTGCCCCCTGCTCAGGCTGGCGAGGCAGCAGCTTTGAGCAGGAGCCACAGGCGGGCAGCAGAGTCCACAGAGAGGCCAGTCCCAGCCTCGGCTTAGACAGCCTGAATAACCCTTGGTCTGTAATTTCACGGACGAGTGAAAAAGACTGGTGAAACGCTTGCTTACCTAGACAAGGAACACACAAGGGGATAAATAAGCTTCCCTGGCTGTTCCCCAAAACACAGAGCTCAGTCCTACTTAGGACGTAAAATGGAATGTAACCCAGTGAAGACGCCACTCCCCATCAGAGCCGCTGCAGCACTGACAATGGCTTAACGGGATGTGAGCTCCTATAAAGAAAACGTGTTTTAAATGCGGAATTTGAGAAGAGTGGAAGAAAATCACAACAGCATGGCATTATTGCTCCGAGTTTCAAAAATTTCATACAACGTGAAATAGAAATCAGTATTTTTCCCTCTCCCAACACACACAGAATACTCACAAGACATTATTAGTGTTTAAAATCCAAGCTGATAAAAGTACAAACTTTAATTCTCAGTACCTTTCTATTAAATTCAAAGATTACCTGCAGTATTTGCCAGGAAAAATTCCTAATTCCATAATACCACGGAGAGAAGAAGAAACAGTCAGCTGTTAGAAAACGTTTTCTATCACATGATCTTTAAGAAATCACCATCATTACCACAATTAGCGAACAATTATGATTCCCTGCTCACAAAAAAGGCACCTACCTGTTATGAACAATTTTTCATAATTATTTGCCACTATATGGCATCAGGGTTTAGGAAAATAACGCATGTATATTTTTAAAGAACCATAGTTGTCTTTTTCTCAAAGCTAAAAAAATCTACAAATGCCAGTCTGCAGGGCCATCACATATGTGATGTACAACCCACTTTGCCCAACTTGAGTGGGTACCAGCCACTCAAATGCATACAACCAGTCTACAGGACGTAAGAGGGCTGGGCCATGAGGCTGCAGCCAGAGCGCTTCACACTAACACAGGCAATCAGGCCAAGCTAATAGGTTAGGGCAGTTGCTATCTCCAAGACACAACTGTACCTGAGAGGCAGGTACTGCCTGAGGCAGGAGGTCGGGGGAGGGGTGGCAGGGAAGGGACACAGACATAAAACAGGAGTTGCTCCTAAATACTTGCCTGTCATTTAAAACTCAATGGCACTTTTTCACATGAGCAAACATTTTCAAAGTCAATTTTCAGGCCTAGTTTATCTTGAATTTCACCAGCCAACTTTACTTCCTGGTACGAGCTGATTGGTCAGATTATCTCTATTCCGGACCTAAATTAATATTGTGTTTTCATTTAGCTCTTAAAACACTTTCTATACCTGACTACAACAGACTGCACAGTGACACGTATGTGTGAATAGCCCATTCATTTGTAAAGCACTTTGTGAGGAAAAAAAATGTTCCCATTTAACAGTTAGCTACAATGGACACAGCTAAAACCGGAAAAAAAAAAAAAAAAAAAGCTTCACACTAACACAGGCAATCAGGCCAAGCTAATAGGTTAGGGCAGTTGCTATCTCCAAGACACAACTGTACCTGAGAGGCAGGTACTGCCTGAGGCAGGAGGTCGGGGGAGGGGTGGCAGGGAAGGGACACAGACATAAAACAGGAGTTGCTCCTAAATACTTGCCTGTCATTTAAAACTCAATGGCACTTTTTCACATGAGCAAACATTTTCAAAGTCAATTTTCAGGCCTAGTTTATCTTGAATTTCACCAGCCAACTTTACTTCCTGGTACGAGCTGATTGGTCAGATTATCTCTATTCCGGACCTAAATTAATATTGTGTTTTCATTTAGCTCTTAAAACACTTTCTATACCTGACTACAACAGACTGCACAGTGACACCTATGTGTGAATAGCCCATTCATTTGTAAAGCACTTTGTGAGGAAAAAAAATGTTCCCATTTAACAGTTAGCTACAATGGACACAGCTAAAACCGGAAAAAAAAAAAAAAAAAAAACAGTGAATGGATGACTCAATTATTTTTCAAGGAAGCATTAATCAGAACCAACAAATCACCTGACAACATTAAGTGTACTAGATTCAGTTTTAGAACCAACTACATTTGTGTGTCCATCACAGTAATAAGTCCCTGTTATATTTAGAATGTAAATCTTTAATAAACTCCAAAATTTCATTTTGCAATCTACTGATCATGAACTGCACACAGAGGCTGGGGCCCCCACGGTGTGATCTGTAGGCGGCTGTATCACGTCAGTGTCCAGCGATCACAGATCACGGAGGGAGAAGGCACTTGTCTTCCCGGAGGTCGCGTCAGGACCGGTCAGGCCCGGCCACACAACGGCACCATCCACTCTCGTGCCACAGGCAGAGCCTACAAGGAACTGGTCCCACGCCCTTCACTTCCCAGAGGTGCCCGAAGTTACCTACAGCACCACAAAACTCAGAATATATTCCAGGAGTTTTTGCCGGTTGCATTGAGGTAGAAAAGTGCTGCTGAGTTCTAAAACAGACACTCTGTTTTGTTTGGTCTCTTTGAAAACCTAGAGAGAAAGTTTAGATTAAATTAAAGACAAACAAAAAAGGGTAAGGGGGCGGGGAGACATTTCTGTCACCAACCCTTACTTGATGTGCAGTAAGGTACATGAAGCCATATCCAGGCTTTAAGAAAATGTACGTGTAGGGTGTGTGTCAGCACGGGGTAGGAAGGTTATGGGGGTGGGAGATTATGGGGGCAGCTGTGGGGTTTACTAGTGTACTAGATTTTAAATTTTATGTTAGAATAAAGTCACAGCGGAGAAGGCAATGGCACCCCACTCCAGTACTCTTGCCTGGAAAATCCCATGGACGGAGGAGCCTGGTGGGCTACAGTCCATGGGGTTGCTAAGAGTCGGACGCGACTGAGCGACTTCACTTTCACTTTTCACTCTCATGCATTGGAGAAGGAAATGGCAGCCCACTCCAGTGTTCTTGCCTGGAGAGTCCCAGGGACGGGGGAGCCTGGTGGGCTGCCATCTATGGGGTTGCACAGAGTCGGACACGAGTAAAGTGACTTAGCAGTATAAAGTCACAGAAGAGTCCCTTACAAAGACCACTAGTACCTCCATGGAACTCATGTCCCAAGTAATTTGTGAAGAGAAAAGATAGCTGAGGATACTTCTAGCAATACTGGCGAAAACACAAGAAAATAACTGAAAATCACGTGGCATAATTAACATCCCCACCAAAACTGCAGTAGAATTTTGGAACACATGGACACCTTCATTTAGGATGAAGAGGAAAACCAGGACAATTTTGGAACATGCAAATAAATCTGTACAGAGGGGCCTCACCTTCAACATGCCCCTCCTCCCAATCCCCAGAAATGCCTGCATGATTAACTCTGCAGAAACTGCTTCTCTCAGGGTCCAGCCCAACACAAAGGTGACTCAGACAGATTAGATCTAAACAGAGAGGACAGAAGTGAATACATGCTCTTGTACCATAAGTGGTGGACACTCACCCCGATATCCTTAAACATTTTCACAGCATTCTTCACAAGACAGTAAGTGGCGCTCTCAGCTGTGGAGAAAGAATCAGGCCCTGTCAAATGTTTAGGCCCAGGGACAATGAAAACCCCAATATCCACGGGAAGAGAGTGTAGAAGGCTGGGAGGAGGTCAGAGCAAGTCCAAGGACTGTGCCAAGCTCCCTTTTCTACCAGTCACTTGTGAGGCCGCAAAGGGTCTGCACTTTCTTTAAATTTACTCTGTCATCTTTTGTGGGGGCAGGGGGAGATGGAGACAGGGGTAGGGAGAGAAAGAGAAAAAGGGAAGGAGGAAGGGGAGGAGGCAGGGAAGGACAGAAAGAAGGGGAAGGGAAAGAGAAATACCCAAAATATCCATCTTGAAGGCTTTTTAAGAGTGAGACTCAAATGAGCCAGAATGCAGTTCTTTTAAACTGTGCCGGAATGCATAGATGACTCCTACTGCAGTGGAACCAGAAAAAGCGCGTGCCCAGAGGTCAGAAAAAAGGAATTCTAAACCCAGGTTGCCCTTTAACTAGCTGCATGATCTGGAATAGTGTCTTCATCTCTAAAGTGAGGTGATTCTAGGTCTCGATCTCAATCTAGAGATACAGCTATAGATGTAGCTCTACGTCTCTCTATACACCAATCTGCAGAGTTCTAGCTATCTCTAGATAAACGTCTAGTGATCGATTATCTCTAGACCCATCATGGCTTTAAAAATTATTGAGTCAAAGTATCTGCAGTCCTAAAGCATAACTGTAGAATGCTACTCCCACCCCACTCACACCTTTTCCATAAGAGACAGAACCAGGTGCCGGGCAGGGGGTGGGCAACAGCGCACACACTGCTGCTGGGAGTTCCCGGGTTTAGCGCTCAGAGACTGTTGGACCACACCTGCTAACGCCAAACACACCACACCCTGCGAACAGGCAATTCTCCTGTACAGGCCTACATAAATAAGTCCATTTGTTCACCCAAGGATACACTCAAACATGTTCACGGCAGCGCTATTCAGAGGAGCGCTGAACTGCAAAGCCCAAATATCCATCAGTGATGGATAGGAATCAATGAGATGTGGTAAATATTTATACAGTGGAATGCTACAACAAAACAAGAATAAACTACATGCAACAGCATGCATGAATCTCGCTTACAATGTTAGGAGCAAACTGCCGGACATGAGTGTATAATCTGTGTAATTCAATTTATACAACACACCCAAAGAGGTAGTAGGAGCAATCCATGGAGTGAGAGGTCAGGATAATTCTGCATTCTTTTTTTCCAACTATCTGCAATGAGCAGATTCCTGTAAGCAAAAACGACATAGCTTTCAAAAGAAGCCAAGAGAGGGGCACACATACCGTACACGGCAACCCTCCTCTCCGTTCTCGTGATCAGGTATTTGTGCAGCTTCTGCAGGAATTCAGGCTCGGGAACGGCACCGCCGAAGTTGTGAATGAAGATGGCGGCAGAGCTGTAGGCCTCCAGCAGAGGCCCGAGGAGCCTCTGTAGGAAGGTGATGAACTGCTGGTGTTCCTTGGACTGGCTCACCTGGAAGGGCGAGAGGGGGAGACCCACTCGTGGGGGAAGCAGAGGCAGCGCCTCGGAGCACCGGCAGCTCAAGAAGGCAGTCCCTCGCTGCCCCACACAGAAGCAGCCTACCACTCCGAGGGCTCAGAATCGCCCCTGGAGATGACCGCTGGTTTTGAAATGTGTTCTTTATTGTAACCAGTGACTTTCATGGTATTTGAGGTTTACATTCATTGAACAGCTGCCTAGAAAAAACGGTTGTACTTGAACGACGTAATTATGACATACTGTCATCACTGAAAATGGCTGGTGCCCAGGCTGGACCCTCCAGGCTTTGAAGCCTGGCTCAGCAATCCCTCAAGTGCACAGAAGGCCACATGCCACGACCCCTGACGTCATCTCAGTCCCTCCCGGCCCTCCCGGCCGCCACGCCCACGTGGTCTCTGGCCCAGCCCAGCACCGCAGAAAAAGGCGGTGGTGGTGATGGGGTGCTCTGTGCAGTGGGGGCTCACAATGCCCCCCCAGAAACGTGCATGTTCAGATAAGCCTCCCTGGGGCAAGATTACTGCCCCATTTTGAAACTAGTAATACCTAAAAGGAAAAAATCCCCAAAGTCACTTGGACTCTGAGTCTGTATGCCTATGTATGTCTGTGTATGCCTGTGCATGCACACATGCGTGTGTGGGGAGGGGGGTATGGGTGTGTGTGTGTTACCCCACTGCAAAGAAAGCAATCCACTTAGGGTGTTCAGAAAAGTAGGGTCATTCTTACTGATTGCTAAAATTACAAATTAGACAAAATCGCTTTTTCTAAAGCAGGGACCATCAGTCTTTTAAAAATCAAATTTTCTGACAGGATTTGTTTAAATGAAGGCAAAGAGCCTGATGCATGAAATTCTGGGAGCGACGGCAAGACGGAACACGACTCAAGCAGAGCAACTGGGCCAGCGGCAGCGGAACGTGAACCTCTCCTCTCCCTCAGCTGGCACAGCGCCGCCTTGCCTTGTTCAGTGATGCCTGAACAGAACCTCTGCCTCTTCAGCAGTGAGTGCAGGGATGCCTACCGGTCTGCACCCGTGCATTCTGGAGAGAGGGTCACGAAAGGTATCATCTATGACGTTCATCTTCCTGAGAGCTGAGACTCTTGTCTCTTCTTCCATTTATCTATAACCCCAGACTGAATTGCTTCAGGTATTAATTCAATTCAGTTTCAGTGTCTTAACTGTTCAGAAAGTGCCACGGCCAGTTTGTGAGTGCTTTGAGTACGTCACCGGAGTCCCAGCTTTTAAGCACCCTGTCAATCTGTGGCAACATGAGCCTCAACTCAGCACTGTGGTGTCCACCCAGATTCTTCACCCAAGTACCTTCAGGTAGCAATCTCGTTGCTCCTCACCAAAATCGCTGTCTTCATCTTCTTCATCACTTCTCCAAGACAAAGGTTCCGGAAGCTTCTTGTCCCACTGCTGCTCGGCAAGACCAGGACTGATATCTTCCTGATCATCTTGCTGTGCCAGGGAGATGACCAACAGTGGCTAAACACGCTCAGGCACACAAACACCCTCCCGGCTGGACCCCAAGGTCGCCCTCTCTCATGCCCTCGCCTCCTCTGTTCTGTCCAGCCAGGCATGAGATCAGTCCACCACCCTCTCCAAACCCAATATCACTCAGGAGACAGCAGGGGAGGAAAGAAGAAAAGAAAGAGTGAGGGTGAAAGCTACCAGCCACGTCAATTAAAGTACCATCAGCTCCGCTAAACTGGCATCTACTTTCCCAGGCCACACCCTTTATACAGAAGCTGCCAAAATTAAAACAAAACCTCAAAACAGAAAAATGTACACATGAAAGCTACAGGCACATGGATATGCAGAAGATCTGGTCTTGGAACACAGGCTTCTGGATGCCACGGAACCAAGTCAAGACATGCTTTATGCAACACCAGTTGCATAAAAGGAACCAAAATAATATTAAACCATTCCAAAAGACATTTGCTCTCTCCATTCCTAATTTTCTCATCTCATCTTGGACATGACTCTCTCTCCACACACACACACACACACACACACACACATCAAGTGTAATCATTGGTAAAGCGGGTGGTAGAAAAGATAATAAAAAACAAGAAACTAAAGGCAAAAAAAAAGCAAGCTCGCCTTCTTACCTCCGCCACTGTAAGAATGCCATACTGGATAAACCTGCCCACTGTTTCATGGCAAATTTGGTAAAAGGTCTGGCAGGGCTGCAAGGAAAAGGCATTTCAATGTAGATCTCATGGTCTTCCACTTATTTTTTTGAAAGACAGAAGACAGTGTACAAAGTGGCTGCCAAATACTTCCAAGGTATCACATGCCTCACTCCACTAGGCAAGCACTAAGACTTCCGACGCCATCCTCTTGACAAGCTCACACTGTGGACAAAGTCCAAGAAGAGGCCTTGTCACCCGACTGGTGGAGCGCCCAGTGAGGCACCACCTGCAGGCAGAGCTCCTCAGCTGAGTCCCCCGAGCCCCACCCCTCCAGGAGAGTGCGGCCTCAGAAGGGCTACGTGACCGGCCCCTACACCTATTTTTTTCCTTTATAAGACAATTTCCCTGCAAAATCTATCTTACAGTAAATGCTGTACACAAGGTGGTGGATGAGCAAATGCAATATGTATTCAGGTAATTAAAAAAAAAAAAAAAACAAGTGAAAGACAACATCAACCTTGAGAGCCTTATCTACCCTTTTCTCTCCCATCCTGCCCCCCAGATTCATGCGAAACAGATTCCACAACAGGACATAAATATAACACATACAGACAATGCTGTGAAGGCGGGCTGTACTCCCAACACCTGTACTCAGAAATGTCCCAGGACACATTCCCATAAGTGGAAAACAACAGACTTTAAAATAAGTTTATTCATTGATGACTGAGGGAAAAAAAAAACTCTCTACTGCTTAATATGTATGCCTCATAATAAATGTCTAGAAGGATTTAAATATAACATAAATGCTCGTTAGTTCTGCTGGGCCTTAGCTCCCCCATTTGGAGGAGGGGCTGAGCAGATGAGCAGATGAGAAATCTTCTAGGTTTCTCTCATCCATGGGCAGGCATGTTAATCATTTACAAACCCCTGACCCAGTGGCTTACGCATGATAAGAGGTTCTGTGCCTCTGGATCTGAGTGATGGAGAACGCTGAGCCCTTGGAGCAATCACAGCACAGGAAGGGTTCTCTGGAGCAGTGACCCCAAGAGCAAACCGAGACAGTAACAACACAACGGTCTAGTGGCCACTGAGACACAGGAGGAGGATGTAAAGCTTCATTAAGAGACCAAAAATTCTCCAAGAGGAAAGCATTTTAGCTTTTCATTAAGATGCTCAAGAATAAGAGACGAGGAGACACCAAAGAGTCTTCACTTACGAGAGAGATGGTGCCTTCATTGGAGAGCAGATAGCACAGGCTGGCGGCCTTGCGTACCAGCTGCTCCTGGCTGACCAAGCAGGGAGAGGCGGGCCCTCCTGGGCCCCTCTTCTTCAGAACTGCATAAAGGCTGCAGGCTGAGAAAGTAAAAGCATCAGCAAAGCTGCAGCCTTCGATCTCCAAGAAAAACCTTGGAGAGGCTCAGACGGGCTGGACTACCACAAAAGGTCATTGATACATGCAAAATAATTATCTGCGTTCACAGAAATTTAAGTAAAGCCCTTCAGAATTTACTTCTGATTCCATGTGCTCCCAACCCTGTCAAACCTTCTTCAGAGGCTTCCATCCCCTCTGCTCTCCGTCTCCTCTGCTCCCCCGACTCACTTCACTGCCACAGGTATGTCTCACCTCACCTAGATTTCCAGATCCTGGGCAGCAAGACATCTGACCTCTCCTACTTGGTAAATCATGAGATATTATGTATACAGCAGTTCAGCTGCTACTCATTGAATAGCAAATATAAAAATAAGCTATAATCAGTGAAACAGCAGATGACACTTTTATTTCAAAACTAAAACTATAGCAACACATTCCCTGAAACCAGGGTCTATCATCCAAACTGAAGTAGATACCATCACGTGCTTTTGGCCACTTGATTTGCCATGAAAATACTCCAGGGCCTGACATACCTATGATGGCCTCCATGATAAAGACGTGGAGCACCCCATTGCTGTAGAAGTTGAGTTCAAAGACTGATGGGATAGTTGTGCTAGGAGTAATAAAAAACTCATCGTTCTTGCTGGTGTGGGTGATTGTGATACAATTTCCCAGCAGCTGTATGGCATGCATGACTACATCTTCTGAATTTCCTGAGAAACCCAAGTCAAAATCACGAGCCAGGACTTCCTCCTTCATCACAAAGAAGTCTTCCACCAATGTGGAGAGGTCAATTCCCTATAAAAACAGACAGAAGTGGTCTCATGAGAACACAAAACCCACTTCTCAAAAGATGGAGAGACTGCCCCAAGGATTTTTTTTTTTTCCCCTTGCCTTGGCTTTCCTGAAGTTTGCTGTCAGGGGAAAAAAAAAAAAAAAGCCAGAACACCAGTGTAAAGAAAGTTAGAAAACCAGTTAAAAAGCTGTCCAGCGGGAATGTCAAGATATTTCATGTCCAGAGCATATTCTAGCCACAAAACATGATGTAGCATGCAAGGTCTCAAAGGGAAAAAGCCACCTTCTGGAAAGAAGCAGTACGTATTTTTTAGCAAGAATTTCTCAAATTTCTGGGCTGGTATTTATATATTGGCACTACATTTGGTGTTCAGTACATGACTGCAACAGAGACAGACAGACAGTCTTTCCCATCACAGGGCTTAGACAAGTGTATTGTAGGAAAGCAGAGTGCAAGTCCGAAATACAAGTCAAACAGCTTGGAAACCATTACAATCAGAATACTTTCTATATGTCAAAAGACATGCCTTATTTCCATTAACTGTATACTTCAAAGGATGCCTTACTGTCAGTTACAACAGTCCCTGAGGCTTTTTTCATATAGATTCTTCCTCCATTGGGTTGTAAGCCCCTGTTGGCAGAGTCCTCAGATTATTTTACTGTTCACCTCACAGGACCGTGCTTCCCTGGTGGCTCAGATGGTAACGACTCTGCTTGCACTGTGGGAGACCTGGGTTCGATCCCTGGGTTGGGAAGATTCCCCTGGAGAAAGGAATGGCTACCCACTCCAGTACTCTTGCCTGGAGAAGTCCATGGACAGAGAAGCCTGGCAGTCCATGGGGTCGCAAAGAGTCGGAGACGACCGGGTGACTTTCACTCATAGGACTAGCTGGAAGGGAGCCAAATCTATCAGTGGACAAGCATCTGAAAAGCTGACAAAGCACTTCCCTGCTTGCTGCTGAGCTCCAGTGACACTGCGGACGTACCTGCCTGTGTCTGTAGAGGAGCAGACAGGCCACGATGTGTGTCGACATAATAGCACAGGACTTGCTAGCAGCTGGAAGGCAAACACAAACCTTTTAGCTGTGCTTTTTTAATATAGCTGAAACTTTTTAAAAAGTACCTAAATCTTAAAAAAAAAAAAAAAAAAAAGACCAAAAATTCTCCAAGAGGAAAGCATTTTAGCTTTTCATTAAGATGCTCAAGAATAAGAGACGAGGAGACACCAAAGAGTCTTCACTTACGAGAGAGATGGTGCCTTCATTGGAGAGCAGATAGCACAGGCTGGCGGCCTTGCGTACCAGCTGCTCCTGGCTGACCAAGCAGGGAGAGGCGGGCCCTCCTGGGCCCCTCTTCTTCAGAACTGCATAAAGGCTGCAGGCTGAGAAAGTAAAAGCATCAGCAAAGCTGCAGCCTTCGATCTCTAAGAAAAACCTTGGAGAGGCTCAGACGGGCTGGACTACCACAAAAGGTCATTGATACATGCAAAATAATTATCTGCGTTCACAGAAATTTAAGTAAAGCCCTTCAGAATTTACTTCTGATTCCATGTGCTCCCAACCCTGTCAAACCTTCTTCAGAGGCTTCCATCCCCTCTGCTCTCCGTCTCCTCTGCTCCCCCGACTCACTTCACTGCCACAGGTATGTCTCACCTCACCTAGATTTCCAGATCCTGGGCAGCAAGACATCTGACCTCTCCTACTTGGTAAATCATGAGATATTATGTATACAGCAGTTCAGCTGCTACTCATTGAATAGCAAATATAAAAATAAGCTATAATCAGTGAAACAGCAGATGACACTTTTATTTCAAAACTAAAACTATAGCAACACATTCCCTGAAACCAGGGTCTATCATCCAAACTGAAGTAGATACCATCACGTGCTTTTGGCCACTTGATTTGCCATGAAAATACTCCAGGGCCTGACATACCTATGATGGCCTCCATGATAAAGACGTGGAGCACCCCATTGCTGTAGAAGTTGAGTTCAAAGACTGATGGGATAGTTGTGCTAGGAGTAATAAAAAACTCATCGTTCTTGCTGGTGTGGGTGATTGTGATACAATTTCCCAGCAGCTGTATGGCATGCATGACTACATCTTCTGAATTTCCTGAGAAACCCAAGTCAAAATCACGAGCCAGGACTTCCTCCTTCATCACAAAGAAGTCTTCCACCAATGTGGAGAGGTCAATTCCCTATAAAAACAGACAGAAGTGGTCTCATGAGAACACAAAACCCACTTCTCAAAAGATGGAGAGACTGCCCCAAGGATTTTTTTTTTTTCCCCTTGCCTTGGCTTTCCTGAAGTTTGCTGTCAGGGGAAAAAAAAAAAAAAAGCCAGAACACCAGTGTAAAGAAAGTTAGAAAACCAGTTAAAAAGCTGTCCAGCGGGAATGTCAAGATATTTCATGTCCAGAGCATATTCTAGCCACAAAACATGATGTAGCATGCAAGGTCTCAAAGGGAAAAAGCCACCTTCTGGAAAGAAGNAAAAAAAAAAAAAAGCCAGAACACCAGTGTAAAGAAAGTTAGAAAACCAGTTAAAAAGCTGTCCAGCGGGAATGTCAAGATATTTCATGTCCAGAGCATATTCTAGCCACAAAACATGATGTAGCATGCAAGGTCTCAAAGGGAAAAAGCCACCTTCTGGAAAGAAGCAGTACGTATTTTTTAGCAAGAATTTCTCAAATTTCTGGGCTGGTATTTATATATTGGCACTACATTTGGTGTTCAGTACATTACTGCAACAGAGACAGACAGACAGTCTTTCCCATCACAGGGCTTAGACAAGTGTATTGTAGGAAAGCAGAGTGCAAGTCCGAAATACAAGTCAAACAGCTTGGAAACCATTACAATCAGAATACTTTCTATATGTCAAAAGACATGCCTTATTTCCATTAACTGTATACTTCAAAGGATGCCTTACTGTCAGTTACAACAGTCCCTGAGGCTTTTTTCATATAGATTCTTCCTCCATCGGGTTGTAAGCCCCTGTTGGCAGAGTCCTCAGATTATTTTACTGTTCACCTCACAGGACCGTGCTTCCCTGGTGGCTCAGATGGTAACGACTCTGCTTGCACTGTGGGAGACCTGGGTTCGATCCCTGGGTTGGGAAGATTCCCCTGGAGAAAGGAATGGCTACCCACTCCAGTACTCTTGCCTGGAGAAGTCCATGGACAGAGAAGCCTGGCAGTCCATGGGGTCGCAAAGAGTCGGAGACGACCGGGTGACTTTCACTCATAGGACTAGCTGGAAGGGAGCCAAATCTATCAGTGGACAAGCATCTGAAAAGCTGACAAAGCACTTCCCTGCTTGCTGCTGAGCTCCAGTGACACTGCGGACGTACCTGCCTGTGTCTGTAGAGGAGCAGACAGGCCACGATGTGTGTCGACATAATAGCACAGGACTTGCTAGCAGCTGGAAGGCAAACACAAACCTTTTAGCTGTGCTTTTTTAATATAGCTGAAACTTTTTAAAAAGTACCTAAATCTTAAAAAAAAAAAAAAAAAAGGTGTCTTAATTAGGAACATTTAAAACTATAAAAGTCTTCTACTGTATTTATTATACCTGATTCACCAAAGGGAAATCACAATTTGCTCTGGACCAGTGGAAGCTCATTAGAGATCATTGCTCATATAATAGGATTCAGTCTAAGATAGGTCTACCCTCAACCCAGAAGTCGATTTTAACTTCCTCTTTTCAACCTGGACCAGAGGCAGGTCAGAGGTAGGAAGGAAGGGGACAGACAGACATCTGAAAATGACTATAGTCCATAACTCAATATTTCAAATTTGTAGAAATTTATAATCATACAACTCAAATATGAGAACATCTATAGAATAATCTAAGATAACGACACCATTTGTGGGTTTTCTGAGATGATAATGAATTCATGAATACTTCATTCATAATTAATGTCACCTCGAGTGTTTAAGAAACAAAAAAGTTCCCAGTACCACATATATTTGGCCTTTAAAAAGTATATTTAAAAAGCTTTCATAATACTTGTTTTATAAATGGAAAACAGCACAAAACTGCAAAAAAAATTTTTGTAATAGACTAGACAGCAACCCCTCTGGTCATCTGGGTAATGGGTTTTATCTTTACTTTCCAGTTTTTCAGTATTTAAGGATGTATTATTTTCAGCATCCAGGATTTAAGCAGAGACGCCATCAGACATCCTCAGAAAAGAGGATCTTTGTCCAGCATAAAGCAGTAGCAGCAGCAGCTAGACAAAGGAGCAAGAAGAGGTGAGGATGCCTCCAGACGGACAGCAAGCGTGGAGGGCCTAACCTGATGGGAGCAGGCACAGGGAAGGGCAAAGAAATCCCAAGCTATTGCTGCTTCCGACCTTAAAGCAGCCTCTACAACGTAATACAGTGCTGCCATTTGCAACTTAAGGATGGCTAATTCTGCACGTAACTCGCTCCACTCTGCTTCACTCCCACTGCATTATTAGTGTACAACCATCCCACTGAGAAGAGCAGAACCTCTTTAGGTACAGAGCCAATGACTCAATGTGTAGTCCCCACAGCTAGAATAAGCCTTTACATGCAAAAGACACACAATATTTACCGAATAAAAAGGATCGCGAGGTCCCAGGGGAAAGGGACGTGCAGCCTTAGACCTGGAAGCTAGCTGTACCGCCACAAATGGGTTCAAAGAGACTAAGTCACGAGCACCTACTAATTATCCGACACCACGTGAGATGTCTCACTCCGTTATTGCGAATCCTCTCAGCATGATCTTCCTTCCAATAGCTTACTTAGCACCCCCTGCATGTTGGTTCTAGAGCCAGAAGTAGAAGCTAACTTTGGCAGATTCCAAAACCCGTATGGTTCACGCTGCATCACCCTGAATCTGAATTACAGAATGAAAGAGTGGAATTCTACTTACTGAAGAGAATGTGCTCAGCCAGATGTGCAATCAGTCTTCTTCGGCGGGACTCATCTGTTGCATTTCTGGACTCATTAATGGACGTGTCTGTACCTTCATCAGCAGCATCACTGGGTCTAAAAAGTTTTTTTTTTTTAAATTAGACCTCTATAACCCCAACCTTTCACAAAGCAAGTGACATGAGATACAAATGTATTAGATACTTCACTACATGTTCTAAATTTAAACCACAAACAGATTATTTCTATGAGTTGTTTTACTCCAAAATATACTTCATTATAGGCTTCCCTGGTGGCTCAGATGGTAAAGATTCTGCCTGCAATGCAGGAGATGTGGGTTCAATCCCTGGGTCAGGAAGATCCCCTGGAGAAGGGACTGGCTACCCACTCCAGTATTCTTGCCTGGAGAATTTCATGGACAGAGGAGCCTGGTGGGCTACAGCCCATGGGGTCGCAAAGAGTTGGACACAACTGAGTAACTAACACATACATACGTCATTATATTTAAGANTCCCTGGGTCAGGAAGATCCCCTGGAGAAGGGACTGGCTACCCACTCCAGTATTCTTGCCTGGAGAATTTCATGGACAGAGGAGCCTGGTGGGCTACAGCCCATGGGGTCGCAAAGAGTTGGACACAACTGAGTAACTAACACATACATACGTCATTATATTTAAGACACTCTCCTGAACACAACATCTTATTTATGTATGACTAATCTGTTGTCACATCACTTTCAGAACTCACTGGCAGAAAAAATGCATAAAACAAGATGCTCCATTTGAAAACAGTTTCAAAAATTCGATATTTGAACATATAAATAAAAAAGGCTTAATGTTTCTCTCAGTGACCATTTGATTTGAATTCTGGAAAATTCACATAAGAAACTCTTTTACATGTTACATAAAATTGCAATATGCATAAGCTAAACTACTACCAAAAAGAACATTTCAAGTATTCAAAAACAGAAATCAAATAGGAACTCATATATGATTCACAAAATCAAAAGGATTTTAAGATCCAAATAATCAAAAACCTTCAAACTAATACACAAAAACATTACTTCAAGATCCTGTACTAGACCAAGAGAAAAATTACTCAAGTGAGGAAGTAAAAACAAGAATATAAATGTCCTTAACAAAGTTAACCAATTTTTTCCATGCAATATAAGAAATCTGTGTGTGCTGAGTCACTCCAGTCATGTTCGACCTCTTTGCAACCCTATGGACTTTGTAGCCTGCCAGGCTCCTTTGTCCATGGGATTCTCCAGGCAAGAATACAGGAGTGGGTGGCTGTGCCCTTTTCCAGGGGATTTTCCTGACCCCGGGATCGAACCAGTATCTCTCATGTCTGCTGCATTGGCAGGCACTCTCTTTACTACTGGCACCACCTGGGAAGTCCGATATAAGAAATAACAGATATTCAGTATAAAGAACTTCCATAAATCTTTAGTTCAGTTCAATTCAGTCGGTAAGTCACATCTGATTCTTTGCGACCCCGTGGACTGCAGTGTGCCAGGCCTCCCTGTCCATCACCAATTCAGGAAGTTTACTCAAACTCATGTCCATTGAGTCGGTGATGCCATCCAACCATCTCATCCTCTGTCGTCCCCTTCTCCTCCCACCTTCAATCTTTCCCAGCATCGGGGTCTTTTCAAATGAGTCTTCGCATCAGGTGGCCAAAGCAATGGAGTTTCAGCTTCAACATCAGTCCTTCCAATGACTGATCTCCTTTAGGATGGACTGGTTGGATCTCTTTGCAGTCCAAGGGACTCTCAAGAGTCTTCTCCAACACCACAGTTCAAAAGCATCAATTCTTCGGCATTAAGCTTTCTTTATAGTCCAACTCTCACATCCACTGGAAAAACCATAGTCTTGACTAGATGGACCTTTCCTGGCAAAGTAATGTCTC
>SJYX01005287.1:44093-79864 GCA_006410675.1 Oreotragus oreotragus
AAAAAAAAAAAATTCCAGCAAACCAAAGTCCAGGACCAGGTGGCTTCACAGGTGAATTCTGCCAAACATCTGTAGAAGAGTTAACACAAATCTATGCCAAAAAATTGCAGAGAAGGAACACTTCTGATTCTGCCCATCCTAAGAGGGCAGCATCACCCTGATAGCAACACCAAAGACATCACAAAAAAAGAAAATCACAGGCCAGTATCACTGATGCTAGATGCAAAAATCCACAACAACATATTAGCAAAACAATTCAACAATACAGTACATTGAAAGCATCATATACCATGAAGAGCAAAATTTATCCCAGGACACAAGAATGATTCAACATCTGTAAAATTAATGTGAGACATCATATTAACAAATTGAAAAAAAATTTTTAATATATGATCATCTAAACAGATGCAGAAAAAGCTCCTGACAAAATCCAACATGCATTTATAATTAAAAACTTTCAACAAAGTGAATACAGAGGGAACATATCTAAACATAAGAAAGGCCATAAATGAGAAACCCACGGCTTACATCAGACTCAATGGTGAAAAGCTGAAAGCATTTTCTCTAAGGTCAGGGACATAGCAAGAATGCACTGTCCCGCCACTTCAGTTCAACACAGTACTGAAAGTCCTAGCCATAGCAACCAGAAAAGAAAAAGGTCTGAAAGAAATCCAAAGTGATGAGAGACTCTTGATGAAGGTGGAAGAAGAGAATGAAAAAGCTGGCTTAAAACTCAACAATCAAAAAATGAAGATCACAGCACCTGGTCCCATCACTTTATGGCAAATAGATGGGAAAACAATCAAAACAGTGACAGACTTAATTTTCTTGGGCTCCAAAATCACTGCAGATGGTGACTGCAGCCATGAAATTAAAAGATGCTTGCTCCTTGGAAGAAAAGCTATGACCAACATAGACAGCAGATTAAAAAGAAGAAACATCACTTTGCTGACAAAGGTCCATCTAGTCAATGAACAGTATCAAAAGGCAAAAAGATATGACACTGAAAGATGAACTCCCCAGGTAAATAGATACCCAATGTGCTACAGGAGAAGAGTGAAGAAATAGCTGCAGAAAGAATGAAGAGGCTGAGCCAAGGCAAAAACAACACCCACCTGTGGGTGTGACTGGTGGTGGAAGTAAAGTCTGATGCTGTAAAGAAAACGCTCCATAGGAACCTGGAATGTTAGGTCCATGAGTCAAGGTAAATNCAAAGAATGGCAATGCCAAAGAATGCTCAAACTACCACACAATTGCACTCATCTCACACGCTAATAAAGTAATGCTCAAAATTCTTCAAGCAAGGCTTCAACAGTATGTGAACCGAGAACTTTCAGATGTTCAAGCTGGATGTAGAAAAGGCAGAGGAAAGTGAGTCACTCAGTCATGTCTCTTTGTGACCCCAGTGACTGTAGCCCAACAGGGACCTCTGTCCATGGAATTCTCGAGGCAAGAATACTGGAGTGGATGACCGTTCCCTTCTCCCGGTGATCTTCCTGACCCAGGGATTGTACATCAGTCTCCTGCATTGCAGGTGGATTCGTTACCATCTGAACTACCAGGGAAGCCCAGAGGCAGAGGAAACAGAGATCAAATTGCCAACATCCACTGTATCCCAGAAAAAGTAAGAGAGTTCCAGAAAAATACCTACTTCTGCTTCCGTGACTACATTAACCCTCTGACTGTGTGGATCACAACAAACTGTGGAAAATTCTTAAAGAGATGGGAATACCAGACCACCTGACCTACCTCCTGAGAAATCTGCATGCAGGTGAAGAAGCAACAGTTAGAATCGGACATGGAACAACTGACTGATTCCAAATTGGGAAAGGATTACATCAAGGCTGTATACTGTCACCTTGCTTATTTAATTTATATGCAGAGCACATCATGTGAAATGTCAGGCTGGATGAAGCACAAGCTGAAATCAAGATTGCCAGGAGAAATATCAATAACCTCAAGATATGCAGATGATACCATCCTTATGGCAGAAAGTGAAGAGGAATTAAAGAGCCTCTTGATGATAGTGAAAGAAAGAGTGAAAAAGCTGGATTAAAACTCAACAATCAAAAAACAAAGCTCATGGCATCTGGTCCCAACACTTCATGGCAAATAAAGGGGGAAACAATGGAAACAGTGACAGACTTAATTTTCTTTGGCTCCAAAATCACTGCAGATGGTGACTACAGCCATGAAATTAAAAGATGCTTGCTCCCTGGAAGAAAGGCTATGACCAACCTAGATGTCATATTAAAAAGCAGAGACATTACTTTGTCGACAAATATCCATATAGTCAAAGATATGGTTTTTCCAGTAGTCATGTATGGATGTGAGAGCTGGACCATAAAGAAGGCTGAGCGCTAAACAACTGATGCTTTCAAATTGTGATGCTGGAGAAGATTTTTGAGAGTCCCTTCGACTGCAAGGAGATCAAACCTGTCAATCCTAAAGGAAATCAACCCTGAATATTCATTGGAAGGACTGATGCTGAAGCTGAAGCTCCAATACTTCAGCCACCTGATGTGAAGAGCGAACTCAATGGTAAACGCCCTGATGCTGGGAAAGATCAAGCAGGAGGAGAAGGGGTAAGAGAGGATGAGATGGCTGCATGGCATCATGGACTCATTGGACAGTTTGAACAAACTCTGGGAGATAGTGAAGGACAGGGAAGCCTGCATGCTCTAGTCCACGGGGTCACGAAGAGTCAGACAAGACTGAGCAAGTGAATATCAACAAAAAGTGAAAAGGAAGAAGTGAAACCATCACTGTATGCAGATGACAAGACACTAGGGAAATCCTAAAGCCATCCAAAAACTACCAGACCTCTTCGATGAATTTGGTAAAGCTGCAGAATACAAAATTAATATACAGAAATCAGGTGTATTTCTATACACTAACAACAGACTATCTGAGCGGAAATTAAGAAAACAATCTCATTCACAAATGCATCAGAAAGAATAAAATATCTAGAAATAAATCTAACTAAACAAGTAAACTACCATACTTGGAAATATGTAAGACACTCATGAAAGAAACTGAATATGACACAAGTAGATGAAAAGATATACTGTGTTCACGGATTGAAAGAACTAACATTGTTAAAATGACCCTATATCCAAGGCAATCTAGAGATTCAATGCAATCCTTATCAAAATGCCAAAGGCATTTTTCACAGAACTAGAATAAATAATTCTAAAATTTGTATGGAAACACACCTGAAAAAGCCAAAACAATCTCAGGAAAAACGAAAGCGGAAGCATCACACTCCCTGATTTCAAACTATCCCCCAGAGTTACAGTTATCAAGACAGACAGCATGTTCTGGCACAAAAACAGATACACAGATCAATGGAACAGAGAACCCAGAAAGAAGCTCACACTTATATGGACAACCAATCTGTGACAATGCAGGCAAGTATGTACAAGGAGGAAAAGAGTCTCTATAATGAATGGTGCCGGGAAAACTGGACAACTACATGCAAAAAATCAAACTGGACTACACTCTCACACCACGTTCAAAAATGAATTCAAATGGATTAAAGGCTGAAATCTAAGATCTGAAACCATAAAACTTCTAGAAGAAAACGTAAGCAATATTCACTTTGCAATCAGTCTTACTAATATTTTTTTGGATACGTCTCTTCAGGCAAGGAAAACAAAAGCAAAAATAAAGGACTAGGATTACATCAAATTAAAAAGCTTTTTCAGAGTGGAAAAACTCTCGGCAAAACAAAAAGGCCACCTATTAATGGGAGAAGATAATTGCAAAGCATATATCTGATAAGGGGTTAATACCTAAATATACAAAAAAACTCAAACAAGACAATAACAACAAAAAACAATCCAATTAAAAAATGGGCAGAGGATTGGAATAGACACTTTTCCAAAGATACACAGATGGCCAACAGGCAGATGAAAAGATGCTCAACAGCACAAATCATTGGGAGTATACAAATCAAAACTATAATGAGTTATCACCTCACCCATCAGAATGGCTGTTATCAAACAGACAATAAATAACAAGTGTTGAAGAGAATGTAGAGAAAAAGGAACCCCTGTATGTGGCTGGTGGGAATTTAAACTGGGGCAGCCACTATGGAAGACAATATGGAGATTTCTCAAAAAATGAAAAACAGAACTATCATAATCCAGCAAATCCCACTACTGGATATTTATCTGAAGAAAATGAAAACACTAATTAGAAGCCATATGTACACCCTTAAATTCACTGCAGCACTATTTATAATAGCCAAGATGTGGAAGCGACCTAAGTGCCATCAATAGATGAATGGATAAAAAGGATGTGGCATGCACACACACTCAGAAAAGCACAATGGATTACTACTCAGCCATAAAAAAGAATGAAACTTTGCTGTTTGTGACAATATGGCTGGACTTATGCTAAGTGAAAAAAGTCAGACAAAGACAGATACTGTACAATCTCACTTACATGTGGAAACTAAAAATCAAGACAAACCTATAAACATAACAAGACAGATACAGGAAAAAACAGGTGGTTGCTAAAAGAAAGGCAGGTGGGGATGTAAGAAATAGGTAAGGGAGATTAAGAGGTACATGCTTCACTTGTAAAATAAATGAGTCACAAGTATGAAATGTACAGTGTGGGGAATTTAGTCAATAACTATGTAGTACCTTTGTATGTTGGCAGATATTAACTAAACTTATAGTGGTATCATCTTGAAATGTACAGCAATACTGAACTACTAATGTTGTGTAACAGGAACTAGTATGGTGTGGTAGATCAATTATACTTCCAAGCAAACTCAGAAAAAGAGATCAGGTTTGTAGTTACCAAAAGGCGGCAGGTGGGTAGGAATTGGATGAAGGCAATCAAAAGATACAAACTTCCAGCTATATGATAAATAAGTACTAGGATATGATATATAACAATAATATTAATTAACACTGCTGTGTGTTATATATGAAAACTGTTGAGAGTAAATCCTAAGAGGTCTCATCACAAGGAAAAAAAAATTTCATTCTATTATCTTTAATTTTGTATCAATATGAGATGATAAATGTTCAGTAAACTCATTGTGGTTTTCATAGTGGATGTGAGTCAAATCATTATGCTGTATACTTTCAAGTTACACAGTGCTGTCTTTCAGTTATATCTCAATGAAACTAAAAGAAAATAAAAAGACATGAGCACGTGAAACCTAACTCACAACTAGTATAGAAGGCAGAGGCAGTAATACACTGGCTGCTATCAACTGACAGAGACTGAGGTACCTTGAAGCATCCCAAGCGCTACTTCTCCTGAGAGTTAAATGAGACTATAAGGAGGAGTCAGTTTTTAACATCAGCATACGTTAAAAACCTCTTTTGGACCAAGGGCATTATATTAGGAAAGTCCAGTGGTTCAGTCCTGTCTGCTCAAAACCAGATGACCCCTGATGAAAGTTTTTTGCTTTGCCTTTTAATACCTGATCATTGCTGGTGAAACAGTGGCAACCATTTCTTGAAGGATCTTTCTGGCTTTCTTTTTCACTTTATTCACAGCTTTTGATCGCTGCTGAGCAGAACCATCAGGGTTTAATTCACCAGCCACTTCTGCAATTGCCTCTTGTACTCTGATTTCAAAATGGAAAGACAGACAACGTAACTGGCTCTATGCTACAGTCTGTTATTATTTTCTAAACTACAGATACAAATCACAAAGCAAAATACACTCTCTCTTTTAAATGTGATAACAGAAGAATAAACTCAAGTTAGAAGTGCTTTCTTTGGCTGTTTATTAAATATGAAGTATATTATATTCCTAAATCAATAACTCCCTGAGGCAACTGTAAGGCAGATTTAAAATTTTAATTCAAATTCACTGGGTAACAACTATGTGAATTTGAATGTTCCAGTTATGTTGTAAGGGACGCAAAGTTATACTCTGGCAGAAGGGAAGAAAAGAAAGATTATCCTTCTAGATATATAATTCAGGGGTACCCCAAACCCACTGCCAAAGTAACATGATTTTTTTCTTTTACTTATTATTCATTTACATTGTGACTCTGTTGAGTGGGATAACTGTAAAACTTTCTAGGAGGGATTGAAGGTGGACATAAATAGTCACAAGCGTTTTCCAAATCACGTTAGTAATTTTAAAAGGCACAGCTTTAGATTTAAATAGCACAGACCAGTTAGCTATTAGGTAAAAGGAAAGATTTCACCCAATCTTGTAAATCTCCCACATAACTTAGGGAAGAATGCATGAGGTTTAAACCTCCTAAAAATAACTTCTAACATCCTAGTTACAAGTCAAAACATCTGGATGAAATGAAACACACTTGATGGGCATTACCTAGAAAACAGAATATAGAATTATCCAAAGGAGTTTCTCAAATTGTTTTTTCCTCTCACTGCTGCTGATTTTAGAATAATACACAGCAAAACTCCCCATCATTCATTACTACAAAAAGACCAATTCAACAGGACACTGAAACACCATCCCTAAGCCTATCCTTGAACAGCATTTATATCAGTAGAGCCAGGAATCCTTTCACAAGTAATTCACGTAGTTATTACACCGCCATGATCAACTATTCACTTGTTCATTCAGTAAATTCAGTGAATATGTACATGCCACAACTGCTCAGCCCTTAACAACTGTACCACTGGGCTTGCATTTCTAAGCATTTTTCAATCCACTCTGCTCTCCAGCTCCCCAAATCCAGATAGGTATCTAACATGGGCCACAACAATGCGGTGGAATAGAGATCAACTTTCACCCAAACTCCCACAGTTTAATGGCTTAACTTTGTAATGATTTCCTCACTCCATCAGAATTCAAGTAGGTCTCTCAAGCTTTTAATCAAGATCCTCTGAGGGCAAGGACAATTACTTTATTCTCTTAAAATTTCTAATAATGACTTTCAAATAAAACAATTTGAGCCTAGGTGCTTAACAGTTATTTGACAGAAATATGAAATGAGCTTCTCTTCTGGCTGTAAAGTAGGAAATGCATTGTCCCCAATATTCACATTACAAAACACTTAACAGAGAACTCTGGAAATATTTGCCCATCTGAACTCCAGCTCACCTTTCATATTAGAACCCCATTCCATTATTCATGCATAAAATAAGGCTGCTCTTCCCACATGGCACCAAAACTATCTGTTCTCTTGGCTTTCCTTGCTTTCTTCTGGAGCTTGAACATTTAAGGTTTGGAAACATAAACTCCTCTTGGGGCAGAGTCCCAGAGAAACTAAAGGTTAATAAAGGAAATTACTTCCCCACTCCCACCACCCATCCCTGCCTTTCCCCTTTACAACAGTATCCCACCCTTACCGACTGCTGTTCAGCACATTTTCAGTTACGTTGGTGGCAAACATGCCTTTATGGACGTCTCGCTCTTGAATGAAAAGCACATAAGAAAGACGCCTTGCCAGCCACCCTCGGTGCCTGCAACATGAAAATGATTTAGCAGAGAAGCACTCTAGGAATGCCTATTATACAGAGGCTTCCCTCTTGTAAAAACAAATCCTCATTTCACCTGTTCCAGAGATTTAGGGTTTTCCTGTAGCAAATTCTCCTTAGTAAGTAGTTCAGGATGCTATGAAGACAGTTTTATTTCTTTTCTTTCATGTACTCTCAGCTAAAATTTAAACTTGGAATTTGTGTATCAATGCTTGAATAGTATTGCTCTGCAAACTAATAATCCAAATATAAAAACAAAAGAAATGTAAGCATCTTACTTTATTAATACCACTTAAAAAACCAAATATGTTGAATGTTTTATATACAAGCTTATATAGCTTATAGCTACAGCTACAGGCTATAAAAAGTAATCCGGGAATCTTATCCTACCACAAAGGGCTAATTTTCTTTTAGTTGTCATTACAGTAATTTGTCTAAGGTGACCACTGAACTCTCAAATTGAATTGATAAGGCTGATCAGTTGACAGAAGTCAAGGTTAACTAGACAACAGTCTGAATACTTGTACTCTGGACTTATGAAGCCAGAAGCTCTTACCGAGTTTTCTTGCTATGTTTTTGTTTTTGGCTTTTTTATAAAACACATTCAACATACCTAAGAAACAGGACAAACTTTCAGCAGTGACAATGACTATGTGTTATCTGAACAGGGGTTAAAGACAGGGATCTCAGAACAAGAATGCTATAAGATTTCATTATGTGATGATTTGAAACCATTTGTAATGATTATATAATGCCTCATTATTGTTTCCTCCATAAAGATATCCAGACAGACAGTAGAAGATTTCAATTACAAATTGATTCTGAAAATATACAAAAAGTCTTCGATCAAGAAAAAGTAATTTGGGGGAGAACTGTTTATGAATCACATGTTCCTTCAACTCTCCTTCCTGGCAATCTTTTTCTTCCTCCTTTCCTTTCTCTCAGTTCTCTGAACAACTTGGCCCAATATGTTAAGTGTTTAATTTTAAAATCTTTCAGTGAACAGTTATTACTGGAATGTACAAAGTCCACACTCTTGATGAAATCCCTTTGCGACAGACTGAAAGCAGTGTGTGTGTGCATAAAACTGGTCAGGCTTTGCTCCCTGCAACACAGAGAAGGGCTAAATAGCCAAGTCACCTATACAGGAAGCTTATTACACTGAATCGTTTCATTGCCTAGTGAATATAACATGCTAAAAAGTGTGTGTTTCTCTCACTTTTTTTTTTTCTCCCTTAACTGCCGCCAAGTGAAGACAACAAATGAACTCCTCAGTTTTTTTATGTAAAATATCTACTTACATAAGGAAGAGACTGAATGGGATTCTTTTGCTTAGGATTTTAATCATGTCAACCAGAGTGGGGGAAAAAACTGTTCTTTCCTTTTAACTTAAGAAAACAAGAGAGACAGGAAAGGAAGGGTAGCATAGAAATTGGCAAAATCACATCTCTTGATTTTAGTTCTATTAAAAAAAATTTAGCTAACATATATGAAAGTATATGCTCATTTATAAAACATTAAATATGAGCAGTAACACCAGAAAGCCTTAAAATTTAAGTATCTGACTTCTTGGACCAGTTTTTTCATGAGATTTCATGTATTTCTCATCTCCTGAGCCTCCAGGCATTTACTCTTGGAACTACAAGGACTGGTAGTGGTTTTGGCTCCCGTTCTGCTCTTGTCTTACTGACATTCACCCTCCTTCCTCATCCCCCAGCCTAAATCCACTGAGAATAAAGCCTCTTTTTCTCTCACTCTGATGCCTGGAATTTGGAAGTAAGAATTCTAAGAAAAGACTTAAGCCAGTAATAAATCAAAGAACATTCACTCTATGGATCAGGCAGATTTCAGAAACATATACTTTTTAAGTATAAAATAATAATATATCATAAGACATTCAAACCTACACCTCTCCTCTGACAAATTTCTATCACACTTTGGCATATTTCAGCAGCAACATCAATATATGAATAAGTTAAAAAACCTGTAAGTAATATCTACAGTCTCATGAAAATATTATATAATACAGCAGTAGAATAATAATAGGTCTCTCAGGTTCCAATTTTTAGATAAAGTATATGTTAGAAGTTAATACCCTATTAACTCTTCAAAAAAAACATAAAGAGATTCATCTTAAAGTGCATTGGTTGGTTATTACAGAGTCTTTCTCTTGACATGCATTAGAAATATAAGAAATTTGTTTTTACCTTGTGTGTGTTTCATTGATATAAATAACATTCCGCAAACCCAAAGACGGGATACTGGGGTTGAAAAATTTATCCTATATAAAACAAAATAAACATAGACATAAATATACAACTGGATTGTTGATGAAGCACTCAAATTACTAGTTCTTGAAGTGAAGTGAAGTGAAGTGTGAGCTCGCTCAGTCGTGTCCGACTCTTTGCGACCCCATGGACTGTAGCCCACCAGGCTCTTCTTGAGGACTTTCAAAAATCTGAGATGAAGAAAAATGTTTTATTGAAAAGTATTTTTTAGCTTTCAAAGGCCACAAACTCAAAACTACTGTTCAGCATCTTGCAAAGGAAATAGCGCCTCTCCCTTTGCCGAGCCCCCCACCCTCGATGCGAAAGAGTTAAAGTCACGATGGCTTGTCACTGAAAGGAATACTGGAAATCCCATTGTTTTCAAAATACAAAAATACTATGCTAAGTAGTAGTAGTGAAAGTTGCTCAGTCTATGCTAAGTACCATGTATTATTTTGAGATTACTAAATCTTCCAATAATCCTGACACATAAGAATTATTATCCTCATTTTTTTTTTTTTGCCTTTCTCAATTTAATGGTATTTTAATATTAAGAGACATTAGAAGTCTCTTTTTAGGAACTCTCTTTGCAGCCAATTTTGGTTTTAATTCATCCATTTTATGAGCTGAGTGGATAATAATGTATTCTAAATCAACATCTTATCTGTGGCGGTCAGAGAAATGACTTCTGCTCATAATTGCCAATATATTCTTAAGTTTATTTAGAGATTAATAGGAGCATGATTTTGAAACTTTTCTTAATGTAGTAAATGGCTTTATGAAGTATATGAAAAAGTACAATTGGAAGAATGGAAAAATCGTAAGTAAATATCTTCACATTCCATCATAATCAGACTAGCAGTAGAGAAGGGAGATAAATCCCAACTATGCCACTGATCAGCTATATGACCTTGAGCAAGCTTTTCCTCAATTCTCTCATCTGAATAAGAAGAATTATAATAATAGGACTTCTGTAAATATAAGAACAGTTTTTATTTTTAATATTATTTGTCTGTTTTTATATATTTTATATGTTTCTTTGGGCTTCCCAGGTGGTTCTAGTGGTAAAAAAAATNGATCAGCTATATGACCTTGAGCAAGCTTTTCCTCAATTCTCTCATCTGAATAAGAAGAATTATAATAATAGGACTTCTGTAAATATAAGAACAGTTTTTATTTTTAATATTATTTGTCTGTTTTTATATATTTTATATGTTTCTTTGGGCTTCCCAGGTGGTTCTAGTGGGTAAAAAAAATCCACCTGTCAACGCAGGAGATGTAAAAGATGCAGGTTCAATCTCTGTGTCAGGAAGATCCCCTGGAGAAGGGCATGGCAACCCACTCCAGTATTCTTGCTGAGGGAATCTCATGCACAGGGGAGCCTGGCAGGCTACAGTCCATGGGGTCACAAACAGTTGGACAGGAGTGAAGCAACTCAGCATGAACACCCATATATTTCTTTTATATATTAAATGACTTGGCAAGGACAAATCGTTCACTCTAATAACAGTAATTCTTGAGGACTATAACATACATTATCTCATTCATCCTCAGGGTAACCCATATCCCCATTTTATAGGAGGAAAATTGAGGCTGGCAGAAGCTTAGTAGTCAACCCCAGACCTTGCTTCAAAGTATGGGGTCTTTCTAGTCCCCTAAAATGATTGTCTACTTAATGAGAAAATGTATGACTAAAGGTCACCCTTTTTGTGAGTAATCTTGGAAGATAATCCAGAAATAGTTCTGCTAAAAAGATAAAGTCCATAACTTTAACAATGTAGGCAAAAAAGGTAAACCTTCCACAAATAAATGCTGAGAAAGCATAATGTACCCACAGAAGAAGATATCAAAATACTTAAGTGCTATCTCTTTAGAGAAATAGGACTTCAGAGAAACGGTAGCAGAAAATCACTATAAAAATACTGTTAAAAATTATTTTATATAAACAGGCCATGGAAGAACTTAAGATCAAATTCAGCACCATCAGGTACTACATTTAAGCAAAAATCATTTATCTATTATGCTTCTCATCTCTCCCCACCCCAAACCATTACCACCACCAAATAATTTCTGACCGAAGAACACATTAAAGTATTGTTTTGATCTTTTAACCATTCAAAATTAGAATTAGATGAGACGCACAATCTAAAAAGAAAACCCACATGACCTTGTACTTAAATCTTTATTTCTACTGGCCTATTAATCAGAACTGGCCTTACTCCTAGACTAGAAATTTCCATGATCCTTCACATCCACCAAACTATTTCAACAAGATATGTGTGATTTAAGAGGAACACTATTTCTATCGTGATGCTCTTGAGCAGACCTGAATATTTAACATAAACTGCTTGTTAAACAAATCTCTCCCAGATTAATAAACTCCTTATGCTAGGCTAGAAATTCTACTTCCTGCCCAGCCAACTCTGAGTGGAAAACTTACACAGCACCAGTAGTTATTCACACAGGTTATAAGCAACCTCAATAAATGGCAGGGTTAATAAACAGCACTTAAACATTCTAATAACTAGCCCATCCCAGAGAGAGTTTACCATCCAGGTGACTCTACTGCCCGAGATCACAGCCATATTAGAGTCTACATTCCTGTACTAGCTCATACTTCTTGGCAAAATGCCCTCAGATGCATATTTATCCAATCAACTCAGATACTATACTGTAATATGGAAGATTTTGCATGACTTTTTTCCACCAAAATACAAACAACAAACCCATAGCACCCTTTCTTAAATCTTCATGCTAACATTTTAGTGACCATCCTTCACTATCAGAGTCAAAAGAAACCCCCTCCCACTCCCCTCCGCTGTGGGAACACTTAGCAAAAGGGTAAAGCCTCAGTTTTACTTTTTTTTTCTGTCCCATTCACACTCACATGTGTGTGTATGTGCATATGTGTATGCACACTCTCTTTCTTTCTCTCTTTCTCGTTCATCTTGCTAGCATTTTAAAGTTCAGTGCTAAATTTCAAAGTCTTGAAGTTACATGAAGTATCCCGCTGCCTCTTTGGAAGAGTTATCTGAAAGTAAGACCTACTCTCCCACTAAAGTCATACTAAGACAAAAGCAAAACAAAACAAAATATTGCCTGGCACCAACTATTAGACCAATATTCACTGAATAAATGAATGGAAAGAAAAATTAAATCAACATTTTTTACTTGGGATATTTGGTTTATAAACGTGGACCTAAGTTCTAAAAATGCATTAAGTCCATTAAGACTAAGCAAAATAAAGTTTACACAAAGTTAGAAATCCATCTCGCATATTTCACTCTGTTTTTTTGGGCTTCCCTGGTGGCTCAGAAGGTAAAGAATCTGCCTCCAGTGCACCCCTGGGTTGGGAAGATACGTTGGAGAAGGGAACGGCAACCCACTCCAGTATTCTCGCCTGGAGAATTCCATGGACAGACTCTTGTTTATTAAAGGTCAACAAAGATATTAAAGGTAACATTCTTACCCAGCTCTGAGGAGTACAGGAATAACAACACCTTCCCACAAAGGGCCTCTTCCGGCTCATTAGGCTTTCTTTCCACTTCAAGGTTGCAGATCTGAAGACAGTAGGCCTGAAACCACACTCACCCTAATAAATATTAAGGAAAAATAGTGTATGAATGGCAAGAAAATTCTACTTGTCTACTTGATCTCAAAACTCTAAAATCTCTTAAAACTAGCTGTTTGAGACAGAAGAGAAATTTCTGACACACTTCCTTTTGGTAGCCTGCGTTTCCGTCCATGACCGACACCTGGAACAGAGCTTGGACCATAAGCAAAAGCTGAGCACCTAAGAATAGCAATAGCTGGCTCAAAGCAGCATTCAAAGGCTTAAACATTAAGTTGTAAAAGGTCAGACAGCCTTTTGACAGTAGCAGGGGGAATGAAGTCAGACCCCTGGAGCCCTGTGCTAACAGTTCATTTCCCTCCCTCTTAAATCACACACTCCTACAAAAGAACTACAAAGGCCTTACTTGAGAGTAAGCAAGTTGTTATACTATAGCTNTAAAAGGTCAGACAGCCTTTTGACAGTAGCAGGGGGAATGAAGTCAGACCCCTGGAGCCCTGTGCTAACAGTTCATTTCCCTCCCTCTTAAATCACACACTCCTACAAAAGAACTACAAAGGCCTTACTTGAGAGTAAGCAAGTTGTTATACTATAGCTTAAAATAATTCACTTTAAATGAAAAACAAGGTCAACTTATATAACATTCCTTTATCCTAACAAGTGAGTTTAAAGTCCAGAATTGAAATTACAGCCACACTATCCAATTAGGGTCAAATTCTGCTCTTTTGTCTAAATAATTTTCTCTTAACTTTGAATTCCTCAGTTGCTCAAATCCCAGTGATATAACATTCTCAAAAAGAAACCCAAAGACCACCCAAAACTTCAACCCCCACAAAAAAGTTTTGTTTGGTTTCTAATCTGAAGCAGACTGAAGAAATATCTGAAGAAATATTGAAAACATGCCATGTTATGCTGACATAGAAAAAACAATACAAGAACAACAACAACAAAAGAAAAAAAAACCGCCAAAAAAAAAGCCTTTTGGATTGGGATTCATACTAAAATTTCCTGTTTTCAATTATTTAAATAAACTTTATTTGCACTACAAAATTCACACTTCTGAAATGTCATTATGGAAAACAGATACAGAATTAAAAAAAAAAAAAAATTTCTGGTTAAATTACACCACCCAAAAGAACAAACAGGCTTTTTTTCCTCTGCAAAAGTATTTTGCTTTTTAACATAATCACCGTCCTTACACTTCTTACCCATTTTTTTTCTTCCCAATAACATAATACCATAAGAATCTTTCAATATTAGACTTCATAAACTAACCTTCAAACAGCTGGAGGCAGTTTCTGTAGCTATTAATGTCTATTTGAATTTATTCTTCCAGTACAACCAACTTCATTAACACTGAGAAGAACATCTTTAGGCTGAATGCTTTTAACCTGTATCTTAAACTTACCCATTCCTNAATATTAGACTTCATAAACTAACCTTCAAACAGCTGGAGGCAGTTTCTGTAGCTATTAATGTCTATTTGAATTTATTCTTCCAGTACAACCAACTTCATTAACACTGAGAAGAACATCTTTAGGCTGAATGCTTTTAACCTGTATCTTAAACTTACCCATTCCTCGGTGGCATGCTTACACCGACCAATGCTGTATTCAGAAGAATTTGGCAAATAAGATACATCTATCGTGCCAAGGGTCAGTGCAGATTCATCCATGTCACACAGCGCAACTCCCGAATCATGAGCTGTAAAAAAGATATACCCTTTAAGTTAATGAGGGATCCAGAGAGTAAATAGTAGAACTCAAAATTCTGATTTCTATGTTATTTTGCTTCAGGGTAGGATGTCAAATGAACTAAGGAGGACTTCTTAGTCATTGTATAAAACTGGACTTTGATGTATATATATGAACTCAGTTAGGTCATCCGGATTTAAAAAAACATTTGTATCTTCAGACTTCATGAACAAAACAGCTATGAATTCATGAGGGTAATTATTACCCTATTTCAGGTATGTAACAAACAATTATTTTATTTGTGTTAAGTGAATAGTTCCTGAAAGGATGAAAATATGCATTTATTAACTTCAAGTTACATGTATGCACACAAGTAGATAATTTTTGAAAAATTACGTGCTGGGGATTTTTGGTCATACATACCATGCAATGTAAAATGGACAGAGGTAATGAGTGCACCTCTAACATTTCCCACTTAAACTGAATTAAGCTTCTGATTTTCTCGTGCTGCCTTAAATGAAATGGTATTTGCACTTTTAATATCTACAAAGCTCTAAAACAAGAAAACACTGTTCTAAAATACCGATTTATAAGTTTTCATATCTTTGCAATAAGCCTTTTCCCACCCTCAGGAAAAACGTTCACTAACAGTGAACTGCTAAAAAAAAAATTTTTTTTTAATTAAAATATAAGAATTTTCTAACCTAATCCTCAAATTATTTCAGCTTTTGATTATTTCTCACCTGGCCTTAAATCAGTCCTTTAAAACCTTAAAAACTCATGTTCAGGTTAAGAGTTCCTTGGAGGGCAGATTCCCATTTCTTGACAATCCCCATATGGATTTATAGTGGTAACTGTAATTCTCAGGATAACTATACACATTATTAACAACTTTACCTAAGTAACAATCTAACAAATAGGCTAGGGGAAGGAAGAGTAAACCAATGCACTTGGCATGAAAGCTCTTATGTATTATAAAATAAAACTCAGCTATCAGTTTCAGGTGCAGAATGTAGCTACGACAGGGGGAGCCGGTGGCTGCCTGGGAAAATGAAGACTTGGCTGGCCCCAGTAATGAGGGGAGGATGAGAGGGGGAAACAGTCCTGGGCCAATAGGAAGCCCACGCTTCGCTCCTCCCTCCACACGTTTGTCCAAGGTTGAAAAGCGCCCCGACCCTACCCCACCCAAAAAGAAAAGCCAGCCTATGCGCTGAGGGGAGCCAACCGTGGGGTTTGAAAGCGAGAGGCACGAGGGCCGACTCTGAAGCCAAATACATCCGAGTTCAAATCCCCCTCTGTTTACCATCTGTGGTCACCAACCAAGATGGGTTAACAACTTAGACAAGCTGATTAACTCCCATGCCTTGGTTTCCCCATCTGGCAAATGGGCATGATATGGTAAATCTTACCTCCTGGGTTGCGGGAGTTCTGAAAAATACCCCTAGGGAGCCTGGCACTGTGTCTGACGCCCAGTGAGTGCTCAGCTCAATCAGTGGTCCTCTGTCATGGGACTGTCCCCTGCACCAGCTGCTTTCAGCGTACCCCTGCAGCCTCAAAGCCAAAGTCAATGCCTCCACGTCCCCTTCGGGTGTGTGGGGGGACTCAGCCCAGAGGGACTTCCCTCCCGCCCAGGGGAAGCCCTGCTGCAACCCGGAGTCCCCGGGAGAGAACGAGCTCGACCCCCACGCCGGCACGAGCCGGGCCCACAGCTCAGGGGGAACCCCGGAGGGAGCTCGAGAGAGAGCGAGCGCCGAGGCAAGCGAACCGCCGGGCAGCTGGCGGGAGCTGCGCCGGGTCCGGCGAGAGGGCGACCACGCACCTGTCCCGGCGCTCCCGGCCCCAGCAGCCGCCCGCAGCCCGTTCCCGCCCTGGCCGCTCGCACCCGCAGCTCCGCCGGCTGTAGCTCTGCAGCTGCCAGCATTTCAAGCCTCCGCCGGCGCGGTTGCGGCGTCGCGCCCTGATGACGCAACGGGGGGGCGACGAGAGCGACAGGCGCAGCCCACAGCCGGCCAGTTCCGGGCGGGCAAGGGCTGGGGACCCACGCTCGGGCGACTCGGGCGTCCTGCACCGCAGGGGGTGGGATCTGAGAGTAGCAGGTGTGCTCTCAAATGTGTCCGTGTGGTGTGTGGCCGGGCGTGTGCTGCCTAGTCGCGCGGCGATTCTGCCTGGGCGCGGAGTCACGTGAGTGTGTGTGCTCCTGTCTACGTCGTGTGAACGCTGCTCTTCTGAAAGTTTGCATGTCCGCCAGGCTCTCCTGGGAGCACGCACGTGCGCCGTCTGAGTTTACTTGTATAGGTGTGGGACGTCTTTTTTGTGAGATTTGTAAGACTGCAGAACTTACTGGGCATGAGAGAGGTGGGGACTGGAATGGCCCTGTTGTGTAATTTTCCGAGCAGGGACTTAGTGCCTTTTCCCTAAAGAAAGAAAATGAGGAATTCAAATAGAAACAAATAAGGCTTGGAAGAACCTGGGTCCAAATTTCCCGGCCTTGAGTCCTTGAAACAAAATAGCAAGGAGCATGAAGAGTTTTTTTCACAATATTTGTCTTGCCATTGACAAGGCCAGTGGTTATAAAGAGATTAATAATTTATTGATAGAAGGTAAAAGATAACCTTTTACCTGCACTTCAGCAACAGCCATGAAGTATGAACAAGCAGATGGGGAGGGGTGATGGACTTTCCTGGTGGCTCACACGTAAAGAATCTGCCTACAATGCAGGACACGTGGGCTCAATCCCTGGGTCAGGAAGATTCCCTGGAGTAGGGAATAGAAACCCACTCCAGTATTCTTGCCTGGAAAAATCCCATGAACAGAGGAGCCTGGTGGGCGACGTAGCAAAAGAGTGGGACTGGACTGAGTACCCACATAGACAGCAGACGGAGATACAAAGATGATTAAGGCATAATCCCTGTCCTGGCGCCTCTGCCACCAGTCCTTACCTCTTCTGCACACATGAACCCTAACGCTGCCTGCCAGGCAATCTCTATCTCTGTCCACCCGTGAAAAACCATCCAGAGCTCCCCACAGTCCAAATGCCTAAGCCTAGCATCTAAGACTCACAGAGAAGCCTCTTCCTTCCCCACCATTCTCCATCAGGATCCCCTTCCTTTAGCCTCTCTGATTTTCCCTCATCAAGCCCTGGGCACTGGTACTTCTAACTGTGCTCACACCACTCTGCCCTAAATTTGACAGTTTTTTGCTAAACTAGGTCTCCAAGCCTTCCCTCATCTTGTCCGCCCTCTATACTCACACTGTCGAGTGAAATCTCACAGATTTCCTGTGCTACCACACCTTGGGTCTTTTCAGTTTGTGTCATTCCTCCACTAGATTATGAACTCATCATCAATGCTTATTTCTCAGGTAACATACAATGTATTCTTAAAGGAAACACTCAGTAAATACTTGTTGAAGCTGAGGAACAAGAAGTGAAAGAAGCATTACTTACCTTGCACTTCCTACTGTTTATAAATCCATCCCAAAACAATTCAAAACAGCAGGAGTGCTTATTCATTTTAAAAAAGATTTTGAGCTTCTTGAAGTCAAGGACCCTGTTTTTATTCAACCCCTCTCCACACACACACACACCTACCTTCGCCCCAAGCACACACCTAAGTATTCAAGGCCAATGTTGACTAGAATAAGATGAATTCTCATCCCCAAATATCATGAAATTTGTGCACAGATTACTGGCCCCTGACATGAAAGAAAGAAAAGGAGGAAAGAAAATAGAGGAAAGTCGCAGGATTTGAAGTCACTGTTAAAGAGAAAGTAATGAGACATGAAGTAGAGTATCACAGGAATGAAAATGTAAGCTAGAGGGGAAAATTAGTTGTCTTACATAGAATTCATTTGTATGCAACTCTTCTGTAACACCTGTTGCACAAGAGTTTACTGCACCCAAAGGAGATGTGGATTGTGAAGCACAGATTACTTAATGAGGATTGTTTTGGAAACAAGTGACAACCTTGGCAGTCTTTCATCAACAGAACAGCAATAATTTATAGTAATCCAGATGCAGTCTAGCCAGCCAAGGAAGAGCAACAAGAACTAAATTTACTCTCCTGCTAACACAACAGAAAAAACAAAACTAGCAAAATCTATTTAAAAGGCAGCTGTGCGGGACAGTGCTCCATAAGGGAAGGGAAATAAACAAGGTTAAGCACTATGATTGCCTCAGCTTACTGCCTAGAAAGAGTTGCCAGGCTATAGTGCAAACAGAGTAACCCAGGAAGAGCTAGGCAGACTTTCTGAGTTGAGGAGTTAGAACCAGGAGACCAGGAAAACCAAAACAGCTGGAGTTGGGAGAAGAGTACCAGAGAGGCGTTCTTGTTCCCACAAGGCAGAGGGAAAAGATGCCCAGTGAACCTACAGGACCAGGAATATAGGGCTTGATCCTGGCCCCTAGACTGGAAATCTCATGATTTGCAACTCAGAAAGTCCCTCAGTGCTCAGTTGCATCTGACTGTGACCCCATGGACTGTAGCCCACCAGGCTCCTCTGTCCATGGAATTTTCCAGGCAAGAATACTAGCGTGGGTTGCCATGCCCTCCTCCAGGGGATCTTCCTGACCCAGGGATCGAACCCATGTCTCCTACATCTCCTACATTGGCAGGTGGATTCTTTACCACTGAGCCACCTGGGAAGCCCCTTGCCTCAGTAGTGGGGTAAAATTAATCCTAGAATAAACACTGCTCTGGTCCTACCTAACAAATAAAAGGCAATGTCCAGAGGATCAAACTTTCCAAAGATAGAATGTCCCAAAACAAAGCACAAGAATACTTATAGGAAGTCAGAAATATTTAGCATCCAACAAGGTAAAAGTCACAATATTGTCCTTCTAATCAAAAGTCATCAGGCATGCAAAATGAAGCAAGAAGCAATGAACCACAGTGAGCAGAAAAGTTAATTAACTGAAAGAATCCCAGAAATGACAGAGGTGATAGAATTGGTAAATACAGACACTAAAAAATACTTACAACTATATTCTGTAAGTCCAAAAAATAGAGGAAATATTAAGCATATTAAGTAGATCTGGAAAACCTAAAAAGACCCAAGCGAACTTTGTGGCCAACCCAACTCTTGAAGGTAAACTGTGTAAGTTAAAGATATATACTACAGCTCTTAAAACAACTGCCATAAAAGCAAAATAAAGAGTTGTAGCTAGTATATCAATGAAGAAAATAAAGCAGAATCATTTTTAACAAGTCACTCAATGAATCCAAAAGAAGGCAGTAAGTGAGTAGAAAGGGGGGAAAATGGATCGATAAAGAGAAAACACATAGCAAGATGGCAGATTTAAATTCATGTATGTAAGTAATCATCTCAGTCAAAAGGCAAAGACTGTCAGACTGGAGAAGAAAGAAAGAACCAGCTGTATGTCATCTGTTAAAATCACTTTAGATGTAAAGACAAATTGGTTAAACAATTGAAAAATAAGCCTCCAATTTAAATAAAATTATATTAAAGAAAAATAATGACCATGCTAATGCTAATCAAAAGAAATGGGTAGCTATATTACTATCATAAAAAATACATTTCAATACAAAAAATATTACCAGAAATAAAGAGGATCATTTCATAATGATAAAGGAATCAATCCAACAAGGGGGAAAATGATTTTAAATATTTATGCATCTAATACAGAGCTTCCAAATATATGAATCAAAAACTGACAGTCTTGCAAAGAGAAATAGAAAAATCCATGACTATAAACAGCAGTTCAATCTCTCTCTCCATGACCGAGCAAGTAGGCAGAAAATCAGTAAAGATGTTCAAACCTTGTACAATACCATCGACCAACTTGGCCTAGTTGACATTTATAGAACACTACATCCATCAACAGAATATCATTTTTTCAAGTGAATACAGAATGTGTCTTAGTAAAACTTGCCATAAAATAAGACTCAATAGATTTAAGGTTTCAAATCACATGAAACATACTCTGACCACAATGGAAATTAGAAATCATTAATTTAGACATACCTGGAAAATTCCCAAATATTTGGAAACTAACATGTTTAAAAAAAAAAAAAAGACCAAAAAACACCCCATGGTTTGAACAAATAAGAATGAAAATTAGAAATTAGTCTGAACTGCATGGTGGTGAGAACACCCCTTATAAAGGCTGGGACTCTTAACACCTTGAAATACCACCTTGAAATCAGTGATTGGAGTTGAGAACTGTCTTTTCTTCTAATACAGATATTCTACTGCTATAAATGTCTCACTAAGTATGGCTTCAGCTACATGTGTCAAATTATGACACATGCTTTTTTTTCCTCTACGAGAGTATTATGAGCAACAATGTCAACTGACTTGCCAAAATTCAGTGATAAACTATCTATGACACTCCATGATCTCAGATATAACAATTACTCTATCAGAAACTTTTGTAGGAAATAAAGTTTGTCCTGTCTTACTGAATCCATGCTGTTCTCATCATCTGCTTTCCTCTAGATTCATTTTCTTTTTTTATAAATATGTATAGAACTCCTACTGCCTGCCAGGCAGCATAGAATGAGACCATCTAGAAGACAAACTCCTGTTTGATCACTGTGTCCCAAAAGATTCAAAAATCAGCATCAAGTTCAGTAGACTGTGGCCTCTAGAACTCTGTTGATTTGGGGCAAACACTGAGACCTCTCTGTCTGCTATGCATTCCTTGCAGGTTCCTAGCCTGATTTTACTCAGGGTGATCTTTTGTCCAGCCCTGAGAAAATAGTGAATCCAAGTATCTGAGTTAATGATGATAATCTTGCTTTCTACTAGTCTAACTGTTCCTGCAGCCAAGATGGTCTTATGATCCAGTTCTGGGCAATGACACCTAAGAGAAAATCAAACTTGAGGATTTCTGGAAAAGCATTTCTTTCCTGGTAAAAGGTAACCGATACATTTGGCATGTTTCTTTTTCAATCTCTTTCCTATTTGCTCTGCAACTTATTATCCAAACCCCACACTACCAATCACACAAGACTGGTTTTTAAGCCACTTAAATCTTGTTTTCTGTTGCATGTTCTGTCAGTCATATCTTACTCTTTGTGACCCCATGGACTCACCCACCAGGCTCCTCTGTCCATGGGGTTTTCCAGGCAAGAATACCAGAGTGGGTTGCCATTTCCCACTCCAGGGTATCTTCCCAACAAATTGCCTTCCTGACTCATCTTTAANGTTGCATGTTCTGTCAGTCATATCTTACTCTTTGTGACCCCATGGACTCACCCACCAGGCTCCTCTGTCCATGGGGTTTTCCAGGCAAGAATACCAGAGTGGGTTGCCATTTCCCACTCCAGGGTATCTTCCCAACAAATTGCCTTCCTGACTCATCTTTAATTTTTAAGCACAGTCCTGGCTGCTAGAATAACTCAGGTATATGGAGGGGAAAGAGTGTTGAGAAATAGACCCTGCTAGTGTATCACCCTGGGGAATGGCAATGGATGTGACCTTGGAGCCTGCCATTTGGAAAGTAACTTAGGCCAGGAGAGAATGGGACCTCCCCCCGCTTCCCTGATTCACATTTACCACATTTATGACAGAACCGGTACTTCAATTTGACTGAAAATGGCTTCACAATAGACTAAGCTAAAAACTTCAAATAAGCCAAGCAGGAGGCAGTCTAGCTTCTGGGAGAGTTGCCTTGGCATCTTCCTTCATGCTTCTGCTTGACAGAGCTGATAGCCCGCCCCAACCTCAGGAAGGAAGGTGGGCAGCAGGCTTTTGGTCACTAGCAAGGCCTCAGGCCCTGATGGCTCAGCAGGTAAAGAATCTTCCTGCAATGCAGGAGACACAGGAGATGCAGGTTGGATCTTCGGGTTGGGAAGATCTCCGGCAGTGCAGGAGACACAGGAGGTGCGGGTGGGATCCCTGGGTTGGGAAGATCTCCTGGAGTAGGAAATGGCTACCCACTCCAGTATTCTTGCCTGAAAAATCCTGTGGACAGAGGAGACCAGTGGGCTACAGTCCAAAGGGTTGCAAAGAGTCAGACATGACTGAGTGACTATGGATGTTAGGGCCTCAGGGCAGGACACCGGCTCTAAAGTTGGAAGTGGGACACTGGGTTAGTAACTGCTAGAGCTGGGTGATTAAGGAATTAGCTCCCCAGTTGTTGTTGTTGTTTTTTTTCTTCCCCCAGTTTATAACTGTTAGCTCATTCTTAAGAAAGGAAAATTATTTCTCCTTCTTCGAGGGGTGTAGCCAGGCTCTGTGGTTTAAGTCCCAAGGTTCTGTTGAAGGAGCCTAAGTCAGTGCCATTAGAAGTCTTTTTGTTCCTGAAGGAAGACAAAATCTGAAGGGACCTTTGCTTTCTCTGTGCAATCAAACTAGATTGGGTGAGAGGGAGACGTTGTCTTGAGTAGGAGGGGTGGGGTGGGGAGAGTCCGCGAGGTATGGATGCTGCAATGAAACTCCAACAGCACCTGGTCACCTGTGACCAATATTAGATAAAGTAATGGGAAAGGCCTCTCCAAGTGAGGAGCAGCTACACTGAGGTGAGGATGTGAGAAGGATGAGAAAGAAGACCAGAAAAGATCTTCCCAAGAAGAGGGGACTATACTTGCCAAAGTCCCGAAGGAAGACAGAGCTTGGCAGAGAGAACTGGACAAAAAGCAGGTTGGAGGGAGTGAGGGGGAAGGTGGTGGAAGGAGCGGTTGGGAAGACAGAAGGGGCCAGATAGAGCAGGGCTTTTTAAGCTGTAGTAAGAAGTTTGGAAAATTAGAAAGAAAGTGATGACGTGTCACAAATGTTGAGGAGGAATCTACATGCCCTTTACCCTATAAAGATTAGAGAAGAATGCATCAAAACAAACCCAGGTCTCTGGACTCAGACAGCTTGGAGAGAGAAATGAGCCTTGATTCAGGAGCTTTGGGGTAAGCAGAGGCCTGCCTGGCACAAACTGGCCTCAGAGCATCTAGGTAAGAGGTAAGTCAGTACATTTTGTAAGCTGCCATTCACTAGGCAATTATTACATGCTAGGCACAGTTCTTCGTACTTCATAGGCATGATCACAAGCAATTCTTTGTATTAGTCACAGTGCAGTATGGAAAAGAGCCCCTGCCAGACAGCCACTAGCGAACTTGCATAGAGTTCTACTCAGAAAGTTCTTAGAACTGAAAGGACCAAAGGGGACAGTGAGGCAGCCCTTAGCAATAGAAGATCACTACCTGCCGTGGGGCTGGAGTCACAAAGTCAGGTGCTAACAGAGCCAGGAACCAGAACCAACCAGACAACAGCTGGGACCAAGGAGAGACAGGCCACCTAAGAGGAGCCGAAATCACACTGGAGATGTCCCTAGAGAAAGAGGGGGCCACCCTCCCTGGCTCTTACCCCTTTCTGGCCTCCCATCACCTGCCAGTCCTCCTATTGGCTGAAGTAAACTGCAAGGGAGTCTAAGGAAGGAAGGTGCAGGGGCTACCTCCCCCACTCACTCCCCAGCCCCTCCCCAGACAAGGAGGAGAGTCAAGAAGCGTGGCGACTGGATCTGAAAGCAAACAGGCGAATAAGGTGCCTGTCCTCCAGGCAGCCCCATGAGCTAAGAACTATAAATCCCCATTTTCGGGCCAAAGAACTAAACAGACATTTCTCCAAAGAAGACATACGGATGGCTAACAAACACATGAAAAGATGCTCAACATCACTCATTATCAGAGAAATGCAAATCAAAACCACAATGAGGTACCATTTCAGTTCAGTTCAGTCGCTCAGTCGTGTCTGACTCTTTGCGACCTCATGAATTGCAGCACGCCAGGCCTCCCTGTCCATCACCATCTCCCGGAGTTCACTCAGACTCACGTCCATCGAGTCCGTGATGCCATTCAGCCATCTCATCCTCGGTCGTCCCCTTCTCCTCCTGCCCCCAATCCCTCCTAGCATCAGAGACTTTTCCAACGAGTTAACTCTTCACATGAGGTGGCCAAAGTACTGGAGTTTCAGCTTTAGCATCCTTCCAAAGAAATCCCAGGGTTGATCTCCTTCAGAATGGACTGGTTGGATCTCCTTGCAGTCCAAGGGACTCTCAAGAGTCTTCTCCAACACCATAGTTCAAAAGCATCAATTCTTCGGCGCTCAGCTTTCTTCACAGTCCAACTTTCACATCCATACATGACCACAGGAAAAACCATAGCCTTGACTAGGCGGACCTTAGTCGGCAAAGTAATGTCTCTGCTTTTGAATATACTATCCAGGTTGGTCATAACTTTTCTTCCAAGGAGTAAGCGTCTTCTAATTTCATGGCTGCAGTCACCATCTGCAGTGATTTTGGAGCCCAANATAGTTCAAAAGCATCAATTCTTCGGCGCTCAGCTTTCTTCACAGTCCAACTTTCACATCCATACATGACCACAGGAAAAACCATAGCCTTTAGCCCCACAGCGGGCTTCCCAGATGGCTCAGTGGTGAAGACTGCCTGCTAGTCTAGAAGAGGTGGGTTCCATCCTCGGTTGGGAAGATCCCCGGAGGAGGAAATGGCAACCCTTAAACACGAATTCAGTTAATATTAAATAGTTTCTTATTATGCCTTGCTTAGGAAATCATCTGAATAAACTAACTTTCAAGATTGGATAACTTAGTCTTGTTGGCCAGGAGCTAATTATAAGATATCAGTCTCTCACTTGGAAAGGCAGAAAGGTATGAAGTAGCAGCCATAAAATCATACCACAGATCAACCTTGTGATGAAAGAATTGATAAACCAAGGCTCAACAGATATTCATGGAGCACCAGATCTGTTCTTGGTGCTGGGGATATAGCTGTGAACAAAACAGAAAAAGCCCTGCCCTCATGCAGTAGATATTCTGGTAGCATGGGGGCCGACAGGAAATAAATACGTGAATGGATCATGGTCTCATGATTGTAAGTTTGTGAAGAAACAGAAAGAGGTGTAAGTGGGAAAGGAGGAGGAGGTATGCACTCATAAAGTGCAGAGTGGTCTAAAGAAGGCCTCTACTGAGATCGCTTTGAATCTAGATCTTGAGAGGAGTGAGGGAGTGAGCAGAAGGCAGAGGGATGAGTAAATTCCGAACCCTAATGCAGAAGCATGTTTGGCTTGTGTGAGGGACAGCTAGATCACGGTGGCCAAGCAGTCCCCATGTGGGTGAGGGGAAAGTGCAGCAGATGAGAGGTGTAGGAGCTGGGGTTGGGGACAGGGTGTGCATAGCAGTGTAGGCGGTTTTGTAAAGTATTTTGGCCTTTACTCTGAGTGANGCATGTTTGGCTTGTGTGAGGGACAGCTAGATCACAGTGGCCAAGCAGTCCCCATGTGGGTGAGGGGAAAGTGCAGCAGATGAGAGGTGTAGGAGCTGGGGTTGGGGACAGGGTGTGCATAGCAGTGTAGGCGGTTTTGTAAAGTATTTTGGCCTTTACTCTGAGTGAAGGGGGAGCCCGTTGAGCCTTTTGGACAGAGAAGCTTCTGATGACTTATGTTTTAACAGGATCACTCTGGCTGAGTGACAGAGAGACAGAAAGGGACAAGGGTACAGTCAGTGAGGGCTTCCCATTCATACCAGTTGTGTGACCCTGAACTACAGTCCCCTGGCCTAGTTTGCTCATCTTAGGATAACCAGGTGCTCTCCAGCTCCAGAATTTTTAGTTTCGAATCTCTGTGGGCTAGAGGATTATATATATGAAAAGGTTCTGAAAGTAAGTAGTTTCAGACGATGAGAAAAGTTGATGCCACCAGCGTGCCTTTAGCTGAATCACTCCTAATCTCACTCCTAATCAAGAGGTAATCGGCTCTTTTCAGTTAGGTTGTGAGGTCATGAGAACAAAAACACTGTTTCGTGACCATTCTCCCCTGATCCCTTTAGTAACTCTGCTGATCCCTGAATTTTTCCCTTCCTGCTTGAAAAAGGATGAAAAGCTGTTACTCATCAACAAAGCTGGCAACCAAAGTTGCTTTTGTTGTTAGGAAAGTTGGAAACTTAGGGGAAGGAAACAATTCTAATTTTGTTTTCATCATAGGTCATTTGAATTCTTCTTTTTTAACATGCAAGGAGCCTGAAAGATGTCTTTTTTTTTTTTTAATTTCCCTTATCTTCCTCCCTGCATTTTAGTTGGTAATGATGCATTTCATTATGCTTTTCGCCCCCTCTGAGTACTGTTCTTAAGGTCCTCCTGTGTTTCTACATGTACATCTAGTTCTTTGCTTCTGAATGCTGTATTATGTCCCATGCTCTGTGTGCATGTGTGAACCACAATTTTGCTTATCTCCTCTCTGTGTAATACATACTCAGGTTGTCCCTACGTCCTAACACCACAAATACTGCTGCAGTGAGCATCTTCTTACCTGTCCACTTCTAAAACTGTGTAATAGAAGTGTGGGGTATACACTTAGAAGGAAATCACTGGGTCATGGGCTTTCATGTCCTGAATTTGATCAGACTGTGCCAGATGCCTGCCCACAATAGCTGTACCAATCTCTCCTGCCAGAAGTGTTTGAGAGGTTTTATATCATGTCACAGGCACCACTCAGCTTTCTCTTGGTCTCTACCTTTTGTAATCTCATAGGGGCAAAATGGTATCTTGTGATTTTCATTTGTATTCTTTGGTTACTAATGACTATAAACATCTCTTATACATATAGTTTTATCTATAAGTTACTGGTTCCTGTCTTAGCCCATTTTCTCTTGAAGTTACTGTGTTGTTGCTGTTGATTCGTGGAAGACAGTTAATAGATGTTCATTCATCATCACTTTGTAGATGTTTTCTCATATGTTAATTTTGTCTTTGTTGTCCTTTTATCAATAAAAATTCTTAATATAATGAAACAAGTAAATTCTTTGGCTTATATCTTTTGCTTTTAGAGTTTTAAGAAGGCCCTGCCAGTCCCCAAGTTATTGCTATTTTTTTTAATTTGTCTAGAGTCCGCATTACACAGGAGTTAGATAGGGATCCAGCGCTATTATTCTCCATTTGATGAGCCAGTTTTTCCAGTAACATATCGAAAAAACCCATCACTTCTTTCATTACATTGTGATACCCTCTTTCTCCTATATGGTTTCCATGGATACACTAGTCTATCTCTAAGCCTCTTTTTTATTCCATTAGTTTGTCAGTTCTTGCTCTGTTTTTTATTGCTCTAATTTTATTACAGTGATTTGGCAATACATCCTCATGACTGGCATAGCAAGAATCCCATCTCTTTTTATTTTTAAATTTATTTAGCTACTCTGGGGTCATTATTTTTCCATATAACGCTTGCAGTATGTTTATCAAGTTCCTCAAATTTTTTGAGAAAATTTTATTGGGCTTACATTGAATTTATAAACTATTTGAGAGAGACTTAACATCTTTTTGATATTAGCTTATTTCATTCAGAAGTATGTCATGTGTCTCTTCATTTATTCAGCTCACTTTTTTTCCAGAATTTTTGTTTTACTTGGAAATAATTTAAAACTAACAGAGGAATTCTAAGATTAGTACAAAGAGCTCCTGTATATCCCTTACCTAGATTCATATTGCTGTGTTTGCTTTATTACTCCCTGTCTACGTCTTGCCCATTTCAGTTATTAATTGCAGACATCATGACCCTTTATGCCTAAATCCTTCATCAGCTCATTTTTAAGTCCCTTATTAGAACTTTAAAGTTTTCTCCATAAAGGTCTAAGAGGATATTCTTGACTAAATTAATTTCTGAATACTTGATAGTTTTGTTACTATTGTGCATCATGTGTCTTTCTATTACTGTTGTTTTATAGTTGGAAGGAAATGGCAACCCACTCCAGTACTCTTGCCTGGAGAATGCCATGGAGAGAGGAGCCTGGTAGGCTACAGCCCATGGGGTCGCAAAGAGTCGGACACGACTGAGCGACTTCACTCATTGATAGTTTAAGAGAAATGGTATTGATTATTGTAAGTTAATCTTGTATTTTGCAGCCCGGCTTCACTGTCTTATTCAGATAGTCTGCTGTTTTCTGTTGTTTCTTTTCCCCCATAATTAATCATGTCCTTTGAAAATACTGATCGTTTTGTTGTTTCCCATCCTTGTATTTCTTATTTATCTTTCCTTTACAGCCTTGACCAGAACTTCCAGAACTATGTCAAAAATGTTGCTATGTTAGTGAACATCTTTGTCTTGTCCTCACTCTTAAGGAGAATTAATCCAAAGTTTCCTCATTTCATATAATGTTTGTTTTAGGTTTTAGGTGTACCTTCGTCAGGTTACCCTGGAGAAGGGCATGGCAACCCACTCCAGTATTCTTGCCTGGAGAATTCCGTGGACAGAGGAGCTTGGCGGCTGCAGTCCATGGGGTCACAACGAGTTGGACATGACTGAGCGACTCACACTTTTGTCAGATTGAGGTATTCTCCTTTAGGTACTCCTGGTTTACTGAGCGTTTTCATCATAAATGGGTATTAAGCCTTGTCAAATACTTTTTAAGGATTTGTCTCCAAAGAAATAAGATGGCATCAGGAGGCTGCAAACCAAAATCCTAAGCTGAGCTTTAGCTTCAGGTATAAGAAGATTAATAAAAGTCTTCAATATTTCTGAACACTGCATATATAAATTTATGATAAACATCTCACAATTCCAATATAAGCTTATTTCACTGGTATGTCATCTTTTTCCTCCTGCTTTAAGAGTGAAAATTTAAAAAGCTGGTGTGAAGGATGAGAACGCCATATTCAGCATAACTGAAGTTGTCAGCATGACTGTAAATATAAGATATGTAAAATTATAGTTTCCTTGCTCTGTGGATCAGTCTCTGCTCTGGGTATAAATCTCACCTAAGTATATCTCACAGAATATTGAGATGGTTCAGCAAGTAGCTCTTTAGCAGCCATAACTGCTAGAGTGTTGGGCAGTAGATTCTCAGGACCATCTCTTTTGGTACATGATTTTTTTTTTTTTTAAGCTAGCTGTTTTTTCTTAATTATAAAAATTATGCCTCTTAATTGTAGAAAATTTGCAAATAGAAAAGGAAATCTTTGATCCTGCCTTTTAGAATCAATCCCTGTTAAACTGTTTTTCTCTCTCTCTGGTCTTCTTTGGGGAGTAGGAATGGGGGGCTTACTTTTTGGAGGAGGAGAATTCACCTAACATTGGGCTATATAATTTTGCATCACCCATCCTTTTTCAAGTTTAGGCCATCAGCTCTTGCTTATCTTGCTTTGATTGATCTTCTGGAAAAAAAAAAAAGCTGTAAGAAAGATATGATTAGTTTATAGAGGCAGGGTTATAGCTTGCTGATGACTCGGACATTTCTAATAGGCTGTATCTGAGTGCACAGACAGCCCGGCCTCATTGCCAGAGTATGGAGAAGTCATAGGCCATCTGCCAGCAGATGGAAGACTAGCTTGAAGGAGAGGAGGAGTCTATTTGATATCACTCTGCTTCAGTTCAGTTAGCACCTTCCTTGTTTAGAACACATTTGCATTTATCTTTCAGAAAATAAAAAGTATGGAGGAAATATTTATACTTTATTTTCTTTTGACTCTGAAATAAGCCCCAAATATTGTCTTGTTTCCCTAATCACCTTCTGCTAGTGTGAGGTGAGGGGGTGTGGTACCTAATTGCTGGAAGTGACAGAACTTTTAACATTCTTATCAGCTGATAGATTCAACATCCAATGCCCTCCCCTCTTCACTCCTCATTCCTTCACCCTGCTCTTTTTCATTTTGCTGAGATACCTGTCACTTCCTCAGATCTTCTTGTCTGCCTTTCCCATCCCTCCAGGAGGAAGTTCTTCAAGGGCAGGGACCTGTTTTGTTCACTGATAAATCCCAAGCACCTTTGAGCCTTACCTGGTGCAGAGCATGCCCTCAACAAATGGAACCTAAATCCCAAGCACCTTTGAGCCTTACCTGGTGCAGAGCATGCCCTCAACAAATGGAACCATAAAATGAGTCAATCTGTAAGGAGGCAGCTGTGTGTTACAGCGAGGGAAAGTCTTAAGGGAGAGGTAAGGGAAGACAGTTTTCTTAGCCTCATGGGTTCAATAAACTAGTAGAGTCCCCATTTCCTGCTTGACCTTGTAAGCGTTTCTATCAACCCAGCCACAGAGTTAATTTCTCTACATCTGTTTTAGCCACTCTGTGGTTTTTGAAAGTGGAGTGTGTCTGTGTTGCTGACAAGCACATGGCGGGAGTAGGGCTGCAGAGAGAATAGTCAGTGCTGACGTGGGCTCACAGGTTCCGGACCCAGCACACACTCTGCGTTGTTTTCATGAGGTGATTGATTCTCTTAGGACAAATGATCTGCCCCATCAGCAAAAAAAGTTGCAGTGGATGTGCCGCGTGGCACTGAATGCCCAGTGTCACACCCCGTGCCCTCCCCCTTTCTAGTTTATTCTTCCTCCCATCCCCAGCCATGCAGAAACCTTTTGGCATCTCTGTTGTTTCTGGATCTGGTTCAGGATTGTCATGATGAACAGTCATGCTGCATATACCTGGTCACTTTATTATAAAGCAAGGCTCAATCATATTAAATAGCACTCTGTAGGGTGCTAAGAGAAAAAAAGGTGGGGGGCGGGGGTTGACACAAATACACCATGATGCTGTCCTGGAGGCCAAGGCTGTAGACCCATCTGTCTTGTATAGACCATTGTCTGAGTCAAGGTCCTGAAAAATACCACTTAACCATTATTTTTCCCTACTATTATTCTACTGGTTGACACATTACCTGGCCCTGATCCAAACTGTCCATGTATATTCTAATTCCACGTCCCTATTTCTACTTGAGTCAGAACTCTCTTTCTTTCCTATAGCAATGATGATAGCAATACTATTATAATTATGAATATGTCTTGGGGTTCACAGGAGTCTGAATTCAAATGAAGGGAAAGGAATTTAAAACAACAACAATAATATACTAACAGCAGCTAATATTTTAGCCAGTCATAGTCCTAACTGCATTCTTATTTAATCTTCAGAACAATTTTAAGGAAGGTGCTGTTGTAATCCTCATTTTGCATTTGGAGAAACTTAGGTACAAGTTGGTTAGGAAACTTGCCCTAAAGTTTTTAATGCTGTTGAGTGATAGAACAGGAAATCAAACTCACGCCTGTTTTTCTCAGCACCCACTCTCTTAACCAGCATGCCATAGCAGGTCTCAGGTAAGTGGCTGCCTGAAGACCAGGAATGACTTACACAGTCACATGGTTAGTGATGATTGTCATTTTTTCACGTTCACCACACTACTCACTGGTGTGAGGTGTAGAGGGACTGGGAGGACTCTGCAGCTGGGACTGGCTGAGGAGTTTCTTCCCAGATCCTGTGTTGACTCTGCAGACAGAAACGAATGGCACTTCAGAAAGGGAGAGGCTCTGAAACTACCCATCCAGCTTTCTCTGGCTTTTTGACCTTTTCCTAAAAATAATAATTTCCTAATATTTGAGATTTGCAAAAATGAATAAAGAACAATACAACAAATGTCCCATGCCAACGCTCAATTTAGAAAGCTGAGCTGGTTTCTGTGTTCCACCTCCCTTTGCCCTTTTTAAGATTCTCCGGTTCTAGTGACTTAGGAGGAAAAATAAAATAATTGCATTTTATTTACATATGACAGCAATACTATTACTGTCACCTAAGAAAAAACACCAGTCATTCTTTAATATGTAATCAGGAAGCTAGTCAGTGTTCAGAATTTCTTCCATTTGTCTCGGATTCTTAAACAGTTGATTTGTTTGAATTGGAATCCAAGAAATGGCACCCATTGCATTCAGCTAATATGCTTCTTAAGTAGTTTTTAATTGATGAGTTCCCTTTCCTTTCATTTTCATTTTAACTTTTGATTACAGTTTATTTTGTTAAAAAGAGTTTTGTCATATAGTTTCCCACATTCTGGGTTTTTTTTGAATGGCTATGATGCAACCTGATTGCCAGTTAATTTACACTTTTAATCTGTCAGTCACTCTTGGAAGTTCCAAGTTATTCAGTCTCCATAAATAGAAAGGGTTCATTGACCCACATACAGCTTAGTCTGGTCCAGAGATTGTTTCCGAGGAGTCTTCCAAAATGTTCCAGGTGATAAGGAATGACATAATCAGCAGCAGATATCTCTATTTAAAAAACATTTTGCCTCAGAAGGAATTTTATAGCTTCTCCTTGGCAAGGAATTTTCATGGTCCCTAGAGTCAGAGAAGGGAAGGGAGAAGCGAGTGAGTGGTCTGGTTTTCTTCTTGCAGACAGTGTCTGTTGCTTTAAGGATTTATGGGGCTCAGTGCCAGAACTTCCTTGGGATATTATTGTCTTGTAGTTTAGATCTGCTTATCAGGAAACAAGAATCCCTGAAGGGTCAGTTAAGAGGAGAATGAGTTGACATTAAAATCAGACCTTTGTTAGTGCCTGCTGGGGTCTTGTGTTTTATTCCTGAGCCGCTAGCCAGACTGTAGAGTGTAATACTAATGTGTATGGTCTTCACACCTATAGTGTTTATTATCTGTTCTTTATGCTGCCACTGTCTAGATGTCGTTCAATAATTATAATAATATTTGGACCGCCGTAGACATGAAGAAGTCCAATTTTGTTTTATTTTTCTTTTAGTCTTGTTGCCTTGACCCACTAGTCAACTGTAATAGTTCTACAGGGTAATTAGTCAGTATTAAAAAGAAAGAAAATTGTTGAAGTGTGAAGCAATATTTGGCTTTATTTATCTGGTGGTTCAGATGGTAAAGAATCTGCCTGCAATGTAGGAGACCTGGGTTTGATCCCTGGGTTGGGAAGATCCCCAGGAGAAGGGGATGGCAACCCACTCCAGTATTCTTGCCAGGAAAATCCCATGGACAGCCCTAGCGGGCTGCAGTTTGTGGGGTCAGAGTCAGACACAGCTGAGCGACTAACACTTTCACTTTCATCAATATTTAGTGGCTTGATGACCGTTAAAAAAAAAAGTATCTCAATGTCAGTATTTTCATGTAGTTTTAAAGCCCAGCAATTAATAAAACCAAGACTAAAAATCTAACATAGAATAAGGACATTTAATGCGTTTGTTACAGTACTGCTTACACTTTCATTATGAACTTAACTTGCTATCTTAAGTAAGAGGTTTGCTTTAATTAAAGGCATTGATAACAGTAACTTACTGGAAATCTTTGTGTTGAATTTTACCAGTATATTCAAACTTTATTCTTATATTCCATATGAGAATGGAATCAGGAGTCAGACTTGATCAATATTCCCTTCTGGGGACTCCAAATGCTTAAAAACTGAAGTATAATTATTATTCACAACAAAAGTGTCAACCAGAGATGGTTTGCTAGTTATGGATTGTTCTTCCTTGCAGTGATCAGTTTAACAAAAATAAACACTTCCTATTTACCATGGTCACAGGTAGCAACAGCATACACATGCGATAATATGACTGAAAAGCAGTCTGTAGTAGATGTGTTGTAATAATATGTGTTACAGTGTAGTGCCTTGCAGTGAACTGCCATGCCAGTATTTTGATGAGGCTAGAATTTGGGCTGTGTGGGGGGTGGAGGGTGTCCAGAAATGAGGCCAAACGTATGTGTGGGAACAAGATCACGATGAGCTCTGTACGATTTACAGAGGAGTTTCAGATACTTCTTATCAGTGATGGATGAGAAACTCTTTTGAACTTCAAGCAGTAGAGAATTAGGAGAGTTTGTATTTTAAAAAAGATAATCCTAGTGCAGTGTAGAAAATAGAACAGAGGGACTTAAGACTGGTGGGTAACCATTTAGGAAGCTATTGCCATAGTCCCAAAGAAAAGATGATGGGAGAAAAAAAAAAAGTAGGGCAGGGGCAATCTCAAATTGAAAAATATCAAGTCAGCAGTTTTTAAGAGGTATATGAGGTATATGAGTTTGAAGGACTTGACAATAGTGTTAATGTTTTTCCTGGCAATGGAGGATACTTTTTTAGAAGGTTTTTTTTTTTTAGGACATTAGTTTTTTTTTTTTTTTTTATGTTTATTAGAAGATTAGTTTGGGGAATTGGCTCACAGGATTATGGAGGCTAAGAAGTTCCATGATCTGCTGTCAGCCAGGTAGAAACCCAGGAAAGTCGGTAGTATAGTCCTAGCCTAAGTCGGAAGGCTTGAGAACAAGGAAGTGGTGATGGTATAAGTTCCATAGGATATTTAATTAATTTCATATTCCTCTTCTATCCCTGGAAGGCATTTGGCAAAGGTGTTCTTAGACCCATAGGCAAGGATCTCTTCAGTAAAACTGCTGCCAGATCTTTGTGGGATGTAGAACTATGTAGTTCATTTAGAGTTTAGGGTAGAGGGGGATGTCAATTGCTTTGTCCTTGTGACCAGTAACCACAAAGAGTCACGTTACTGCCCCTTCCTTTCAAAAAGACGAGCAATTTTGAGCAGTTGGCCCCACCCAGAAGTTGCTGCCTCATCATTATTATTGTTATCATCAGTATGAGCGATGATAACATTTTCTCCTCTCACTTCATTATTATCATCACCATCCTCATAGCTGACATTTACAAAATGTGCGAGGGTTTACTACTTACCAGGAAATGTATTAAATGTTTTACCTACATGACCAAACGTATGTATTTTTCTTTGGCTGTGCTGGGTCTTTATTGCTGTGCAAGGACTTCCTCTAGTTGCGGTGAGTGGGGTATGCCTGCTTCTCTCTGGGGTGGTTTCTCGTTGCAGAGCATCAGATCCAGGGCACCTGGGCTCAGTAGTTGTGGTGCTGGGCTTAGATTGCCCTGTGGGTTGTGGGATTTTCCTGAACCAGGAATCGAACCCTTGTCCCCTGCATTAGCAGGTAAATTCTTAACCACTGATCCACCAGGGAAGCTCCCTACATGATCAAACTTAATCCTCATAACACTCCATAAAATAAATTACTATTGTTATCTTCAGTTTACAGATGAGGAAACAAAAGTTCAGAGTGGTTT